>PVIU01009883.1:46854-74193 GCA_004026605.1 Ondatra zibethicus | reverse complement strand
AAAAAAAATTTATTTTTTTAATTATGTTCTTGAATGGAAAAAATGAAACAAAACAATGTATGGAAAAAATAAATAAAAAAAGAAGAATGTTTATTAATTCAAAGATAATACAAGTAAATTCCTAAATTCAAAGAGAATAAAAATAAATGACTAAATGAAGTAAGAGACTGAATATAGAATATGATATAGGAATTCAACAAAAGATAAGAATACTGAAAACATTCAAATCAAAATTTTAGAAATGAGACTCTCAGATCAAAGAAAAAATAGAAATATTCACTAAAATAATGGTTCAAGTTAATAAAAACAGAATATAACACATTAAAGACAAAATATATGAGTCAAAAATTAAAATGTTGAGAAAGATAAAATAATAAGAAAGGCATGAACACAATGTATGGGATATAAGAAACATCATTAAAGGGAAAAATTTATAAATCATGGGGAAAATGACATCATATTAAATGTATAAATAATATATTTAATATGACAATAGCAGAAAACTCCTCAAATATAGAGAAAGATGACTATCTAGACCTGGTATATATATATATATATATATATATATATATATATATATATATATATATATATATCAGAAAATATGATACTACAATTAATGTTCTGGACATAGAGAACAAGGGAAAGATATTGAACACTGCAAGAGAAAAGCATCAAATCATGCATAAAGGCAAATTTATCTGAATTCCTGTAAGGGTACTTAACAGAAAATCTCAAAGCCAGAAGAGCATGGGATGATGTATTCCAAATTCTGAAAGACAATAATCACAAACTCAAATCACTATATCCTCCAAAATTGTCTGTCATAACTGAAAGAGAAAGAACTTTCCATGATAAAAAATTTGAAGTATTTATGAGCACTAAGCCAACACTAACAGAAGGTACTCGACTTGAAGGACTCCTACAGATCGAAGAGAAAG
Organism: Ondatra zibethicus; assembly: GCA_004026605.1. Lineage (NCBI taxonomy): Eukaryota > Metazoa > Chordata > Mammalia > Rodentia > Cricetidae > Ondatra > Ondatra zibethicus. The sequence continues at coordinate 73,252 of PVIU01009883.1, read as the reverse complement.
ACAAACATGTCCATTAAGTTACAGGAATAAACTCCACTAATAATACTTAAGTGAGAGGAATAGGAAGACACCAAATGCTATAAAATCCACAATATGACAGAATTAACGTACATCTCCTAATTATAACTTTGAACACTATGAAGTAAATTCCCCTTTAAAAGACACAGACTAGTAGTAGATTGGATTAAATATAATGTACAGTTTTACCTTTCCATCAAGAAAAAGGCAACCCTGAAAGAGTGGAAAACTGTATTCAAAGCAGTGAGACTTTTAAAAAGCAAGAAGTAGTGACCAACATCCAACAAAATGTACATTGCATCTAAAATAGTCAGAAGAGATAAAGAAGGTCATTTCATAATGATTCAGGGAACCATTCATCAAGATGAAAGTACAGCTCTAGTTCTAAAAATATATGCACCAAACATTGGTGCACCTAATTTCATAACACAAATACTGCTGGATGTAAAGGCACATAGGAAATATGAACCCCAATATAAGGATAGTGGGTGGTTTCATTACTCCACTTTCATCAGCAGGCATCCCAGCAAAATTAAACAAAAACTTCTGAGTTAAATGACACCATAGATCAAATGGAACTAACAGACATCTACAGAACATTCCCTTTAAACACTAAAGAGTGTCCATTATCTCCAAAATTCCTGAGAACTTGCTCTTTAAAAGGGTACTAGAATAGGGCGTGAAGCAAGTCTGAAAAAATATAGGAAATTTAAAATTCTTTTACATAGTCTATTAACAACAGTAGAATAAAGCTAGTAGCAGCAGAAGAAATTACAAAGCACACAGAAACACATGAAAACTGAAAAGTACATTGAATGATGAATAGGGTTTTGAAGATACTAGGAGGGAAATTTAAAAATTCTTAGAATTGATCAAGATGAAAACACAATACTCTAAAACCCATGGGATATCATACTATTAGTACTAAGTGAGACATTTATAATTATAATTTCCTACAACAATGGTCAGAAAGACCTTAAACAATAACCTAATCATTCAACAAGAACAAGACAAATTAAATGTAAATAGCAGGAAAGAAATATTGAAGATCAGCATAGAAGTTAATGAAATCAAAACCAACAAACCATAGAATAAATAGAACAGAATTGGTTCTTTCAAAAGATTAGCAAGATTGACAAAAATTTAGGCAAAGCCACCAAAAGAAAGAGAGATCAGATCCAATTAACAAAAGTATAGATGAAATAGAAGATATTTCAGCAGATAACCATGAATTTCAAAACATAATTAGGACATATCTTAAGAATATTTCCCACAAAATTGGAAACCTTGAAGAAATGGTTTAATGACTGATCAGGTCTGAGGCCCATGCCATGAGAGCAAGACCACTCCTGGCACTGCCTGGAGCACCAGGAACCAGAGGCTGAATGGCCCAGATATCTAGGATAGAACCAAACACAACTGGAGGAAAAAAAGTCAATGTAATGATACCTGATGACATTGTACAATACTCATAGATTAGTGCCTCGCCCAGTAGTCATCAGAGAGGCTTCAATTGGTGGAAACAGATGCAGACCCACAGCCAAACATTAGGTGGAGCTCAGGGTATCCTGCTGATGAGAGGGATGAAGGATTGTAGGAGCCACAAGAGTCAAGGACCCTACAAGAAAGCCCACAGAATCAACTAACCTGGGCACATAGGCGCTCACAAAGACTGAACTGACAACCAGGGATGCATGGTACTGACCTAGGCACTCTGCACTTATATTACAATTGTATACCTTGGTCCTCTTATGGGACTCCTAACATTGGTAGCAGGGGCTATCTCTGACGCTTTTACTAGCTTTTGGAACTCTATTCCTCATTCTGGGTTGCCTTGTCCAGCCTTAATACAAGGCAAAGTGCTTAGTCTTACTACAATTTGATATCCCATGTTTTGTTTATATCCCTGGGAGGTCTGTCCTTTTCTGAATAGAAACAGAGGAGGAGTGGATGGGGGTGGAGCAGAGGGAAGGGGGTGGGGAAGGACTGGGAGGAGAGGAAGAAGGGGAAAATGCAGTTGGGATGTAAAATAAATACATAGAATTCTAACAATAACAACAAAAAGAAATGGCTTAATTTCTAGACTTATGACCTACCAAAGTTAAACCAAGATGATTTCAATAATGTAAACAGATCATTTACAAGCAATGAGACAGTAGCAGGACTTAAAAAACAAACTCTGACTAAAAAGAATAAAAGTACAGATGGAGTCACTGCTGAAACCAACCAGACCTTTAAAAGAAGTACAAATATCAGTAAATACCAGTATTTGTCAAACTATTTCATAACATAGAAAGAAAAGGAATGTTGCCAAGCTTCTTTGTGAAGCCAGAAATACTTTATGAAACCTTGAAACCAAATCCAATTAGATACACACACACTGCAAATTTTCTCAGTAAATTATTAACAAACAAAATTCAAGAACATATCAAAATATAATTCTCCACAATCAAATCAGCTTCACTCCCGGTATTCATAGATGGCTCAGCAGTCACAAGTCAATGTATGTAATCAATACATAAATAGATTTAAGTATATAAATCACAAGTTTATTACGATAGATGCAGAACAAACTTTTGACAAGAATCTAGCGACTGTTCATAATAAAATCTTTGATAAACTAGTATAGAAGAAGCATATATCTAGTTAACAAAGGTTATATATGACAAACTTAAGTCATACTAAATGAGAAAAACAAAACTCACAGCATTTCTATGGATCAGGAATGAGACAGCGATGTTCACTTTCTCCATCTTCTTCAATACAGTTCTCAAAATTTTAACATAAAGATGAAAAAATAAAAGAACACACATAAGAAAGGATGAAGTAAAAAAAATTTTATTGTAGATTATATGGTTCTGTACATAAGAGACACCATGGACTCCACCAGAAAATTCTGAGAACTGGTAAATACTTGCGGCAAAATGACAGGATACAAAACTAACCCAAAAACCAGTAGCAAGAGATTTTCTAAAGTCCTCTCCCTTCAAAGCTGTCCTTTCTGCTTGAAGTTCTGGCTACACCTTTGGATAAGCCCAAAGAAAAAGTTTTTCCACAAAGTCAGAGCCTTTGATCTCAGGCTGGAAGCCTAAACCCGGCACCACGTGAAACCCACTAACTCAGAGGGATCTGAGAATCCAGCCTTTCAACTGAGCACAGGAACATTTAATCCCATATGTATTCTTTCATCTCATTTTAAATTATTTGATTTCTACTCATGCATAGCTGTCATAGCATAGGCTGGCTTTTATTTGTATACTGCTTTCTTAGCTTATGGAACTGTTTTTATGTTTCTCCATGGCTTGCTAAAGCATTTGCAGCCACATCTCATATACTCCTAATTCCTGTCTTTTCTTTCTCCTATTCCATCATCTTTTCTCTTCTTGATTATAACCTTCTATAGCTTTAACTATCTCCAAATCTGTAGACTCTAATAGTATCCTAGTTTTTCTATCCTAGCTATTTTATCCGCTTGAATATTTTTCTCTTCTAAGTTGATATAATACTTAATCCCTGTCCTTTATCACCTTACTTCCTGCCAACTTTTAATTTCGCTAATTAAAATCCAAGTATATTTCATACCATCCTTGGTTGTTTATCTTCCAATAGTTACTGAAGGCAAAGAGGTCTCTCATTAATTGACTTGTATGGCAATTACATCATGGTGGTAGTATCAAAAAGCTGTGAATATTCTCTCAGTATCGTGGTCAGGGAGCATCATAATATTATGTTAAGCACTTGGGGCTCCTGTTCTGAATAGCTATTTTATGAAATGCACACACAGTGCTACCACATCCAAGTCCCACCACCACACTATAAATCCCTCAATAGAAATAATGTAGCTATTAAAAACAAGCAAACAATACAAGATGCATGATTCCCAATACAGTAGTATAAGAAATATGAAAAATTCAAGACAATATTAATTCCACCTAAGAGTATTACCAGCAATGGCATCTTGTGAGGGTGAGTTAGATGAAATCCAAAGAAGAGAACGCAAAACAATGATTGCATTTTCAAAGTCACAAACAGCTCAAAGAAATAAGGAAGGTAGTGGATGATATGAAAGAGGAATTTAGCAAAGAGAAATACTGAAGAAAGATAAATCGAAAATGCTAGAAACAAACACAGTAAGTAAAAAAGAAAACATGAAAAGTCGTAACAATGTAATTGATCAAGGAGAGCAAAGAATAGCTGAGCTCGAAGACAAGTGAAAGAACAAAACAATGCAATGTGGGGGTGGTGGGAGGGGCCAATTAGAGAGCACCAGGAGGAATCCTAAGACATAAATGATCAAATTACGCATGGTGAGCATATAAGGAAAAGAATCTTATTCTAAAGGCATAGAAAACATTTTTAAAAAATCATTTTAAAAAATCCCAGAGTTGAAAAACAAGAAAAGAACCTCCTTTGTCTTAGTACAGTCAAAATACTAAATATACAAGATGAGTATAGTATATTAGAAGCAACAAGAGAAAAGCACTAAGTCATATATCTAGGCAGGTCCATCAGAATAACAGGTGTCTTTTCAATTGAAACTTTAAAATCCAGAAAGGTTTGGGATGATGTATTTCAAGTTCTGAAAGATGACAACTGCCAACCCAGAATATGATACCCAGCAAATCCATCTGTTATAACTGAAATAAAAAAACAACTTCACATGATAAAAATAAGCTAATAGTATTTCTGATCACTAAGGCTGGTCTACAGAATATGCTAGAAGGAATCTTTAGACTGAACGGGAAAAAAAGCCAAACACTACAAAATCAACAAAATGGCAGGAATTAATACACAACATTCAATGACAACTTTGAATAGTCATAGTGTCAATTCCTTAACCAGAAGGCACATACTGATAGATTAGATTTAAAATGTATTTCAAGCAGTTGGACATATGGAACAAACATATACTTCTGGGTGTTTGTTTATTTTTTTTGTTTTTAAACAGAATTATTCACGGTAATTTCTCTTGTATAAAAACTCTTAAGTAGTAGTGACAGCTGGGGCCTGGATTTTTCTGAATGAAGACTCTTGTGTGGGTTTTCACAAGATGGTCAGTGAATTCCTGACAAGGAGACTTGGCGAGCACAGTCTCTTTCCAGATGTCAGTAGCTGTAGTCTTGGAGATACCATCAAAGGTGGTCTTGTCAAAGTTGACCAGGGTGGGAGTGTGCAGCCCCTGGATGTGGGTGGGCCTTGAGGTTTCAAAATCTCAACCCATGTCCAGTGGCTCACTCCTGTTTTCTGCTGCCTTCAAATCCCAATGTAGAACTTTCAGTTCCCTCTCCAGCACCACGTCTGCCTGCATGCGCCATGCTTCTCACCGTGAAGACAATGGACAAAACCTCTGAACTGCAATGCAGCCTCAGTTAAATGTTTTTCTTTATAAGAGTTGCCATGGTCTTGGTGTCTCTTCACAGCAATAGACTCCCTAAGACAAATGGCTTATCACAGTTCCTAAAGAATATATTCACCTCCTTCTGGTGTGTATGGGCACTTGCACACACATGACATACACTCACATAGACAGATATACACTGTTTCTAAAAAATAAACTGGCTGAGGGTGTGGTTCAGTGGTATAGTACTTACCTAGGATGTGAAACGCTCTGGGGTTCATTTCCAGGAAAATAACAGCAACTTCAAGGAGGAACATCATGAATTCCTTAGACATAATGATGACATGAAAGTCAAAATGATATGACTACATTTAGTTGAAATTCAAGGACAAACATACACACACTAGTTCACAAATTCTGATCTGTAGAAATAAACTAAGTGGGAGGATACAACTTTTCTGCTTTAAAAAGGCAATATTCTCCGTCTTATACCTGTAATCTTTACACAGAAATACATTGTCTAGCTATCCTCCTTATGAGTGTATGCTAAGGAAGGCACTTTTGATATAACAGTGGGGCTTTATCACCCATGAGTGCTGTGGTGTATTTACAACAGTCCAGTTATGAAAAGAGTCTGGGTTTCTGTCAATAGATGAATGTATTGAAATAAACAAAAAAAAGGGAAACTTGTCTTTGTAACAGATGGAGATTATTACAGAAAAACACAACCAATAGGAATGCAGAGATGTGGAGGCCAGCCACAAAGGATACATCTTAATAAAACTCCTATGTCCAAGTCTTAGGAATCATGGCAGAAGAGGGGCCCGGAAATACAAGGGTCCTTATTATATGGACCAAAGGAACAGAGAGTTGGCTGTGAGATGTACCTCCTAGGAACCTCGGAAGCAACGTCTATAAAGACTCACCAACAAACAGGAGCTGAACAAGGACAACAGCAGTAGACATGCCAATGTCAACTTGGAAAAGCCAAGGAAGTCTCAACCCTGCACAAAGAGTACTTGGCAGCTAAAGAGTACTGAGGAAAAAAAAAGTCTTCCCTAAAAAGAGTACAGCAATTGATTATCTAATACCAATTCCAGGTCAGCCCTGGAAACAAGCAAACTGATAAGGTCATACTTAGGATTATGTTTGTGTATGCATGTCACAACAATTAATCAAAAAGAGAACAAGAATTTGAAAGAGGAGAAAATGGAGTATATGTGAGGGTTTAGATAGAGGAAAGGGAGCAAGAAATGTTGTCATTATAACCTCAAAAATAAAAGAATTCAAAGTGTCGAAGAAGAAGAAAATTTTAGGTGAAATCGGGATACGTACATAGAGTGGAACTTTTTTCTATCTTAAACTAGAATAACTTGTCATTAACAGCAGGATGAATATTAAAACTTAAATGAAAGATGCAAGACCAAAGGCAAACGGGTCAGTTTTTCTCTCACTTGTAGCGCAGAAGTTGGAAACGGGGTGGTAAAAGAAGGAAAATGTGAAAGTTGAAGGGAGAGTATTTGAAAAGAAAAATGGGACCAACACGAAGCGAGTGTGAGGGGCAAGTGAGGGCAGTGGAGTGGGAAAACATGACCAGAACACATAAATCCACTGATAAAATGTCATAAGGAGATGCACTGTTTGGCATCATATTTCTGCACGAAGATGAAGAAGAGGAAGCGATAGCTGAGGAGGAAATACGTGTGGTTAATCTACAAGGAAAATGCTACACTTAATATGTGTGGATTACTGGGTTATAGGGTGTTTATGGGGTAACTATTATTTTGAAAAAATTAACATATCTAACCATGTTGTCAACTTTGCTTCAAAGTTATGTCACTTCTGTTCACTCTATTGACCTTAAGCATGCCCCTTTGTTCACTGTAACTTATATTTTTTAAGTCTTTAAGCCGTTGCCGAGTCACACTGTGGAAGCTGATGGCGCTGAGAGCAGGTACACTGGCATTTCCAAGCGGCTATCAGCATGTTAATAAACACAATTAAAATGCATTTTATGTTGTGGACATTGAGAAGCACGTTTAATGACCAGGGATACTAAATAAGTTTTTTTTTCTGTGAGTGCAGGAATGTAGCAGGCTAAGAAAATAAACTGTTGGAAGGCAGGAATCTGTAGTTCACCAGGGTCCAGCTCACCTTTATTTGTTCGCCCTGAATTTCTATACAGATTCAGAAATGCAAACACAACTCTTAGGACCACAAAATGTAATGAGATTGAAGCTTCTAGAAACCCTAGATCTGAATAACTTTTGATGAATTTTTATCATTTTTGAAAGTAGAAGCTAGTTACAATACTCCACACATTATTTAATTTATAGGAAAGAAAGAACCCTTTCAATATCATTTTATGATAAATGTATAATTTTTAAAAGAGTTTGAACACAGATATCCTGAATAGGTGGATAATTTCTCGTGAAACTGTATTTAGTAGTTTACCAAAAATGAGAGGCCATGAGTGAGGGATGGGAGCATGTTGAATGTATGCCATGAACAAAAAATAAATAACGTATTCTTTTTAAATTTTATTGTTTGATCTTGGGAACCCATGTGGAGATGGAAGAAGAGAACAGACGAAATGCAAAGCGATGGTTTGGTATAATCTGTAGTCTTGATCATGTTATTGGTGGATTTTCTCTAGAAGTGCTGATTTAGGTTGTTTCTTTTCTTGTCTCTTACTTTGATTTTGATAAGGATATCTTACTAAGAGATAAGCTAGCTCATCATCCTGTTTTTGTTTTCTTCTGAACATCTGTCTTCTATGTGCTTATTTAAAAAAACAAAAACAAAAACAAGTAAGTGGCTACTGCCATCTGTTGGCTGTGGTGAGTCCCAATCAACCTAGGGACCTTGAACACCCAAGCACTGGTCCTTCATCTTAACTACAGCTGGTATACTAAAGTTAAGTTTATCCTTTGATGTTTATGCATGGATCTTGTCTTTCATCCCCAGAATTTAATCTGTTTGAGGGGTGGTTTTTCATCATGGCAGCGTGCTTTCTCTTTGGCAGTTGAAATTCTTTCTGCTGAAGAGAGTTTGAGGTTTGTATTTTCTTCAGTTGAGGCAGGCAAGCCTAGTAGGAAACGTGTGACTGAGTGTGATTAGGAAAAGTTTCCTTTTAAATTTAGACTGCGTTAAGAGGAAGTGCAAGAAAATTCACGGTACTAGATTCTGGTGCATTTTGCAGCCAGTGGTCTTATTTCTTTGGGCTTTGGTTTCCTCTTCTCTGAGGTCAAGAGACGGAAGCCTTAGTGACTGTTGTCAGAACGAAAGCCGAGAGGTACGGCCACACTACAGCTTCACCTTTCTCCAGGGTGTGGCCAAAGTCATGGGCTAACTCTCAACACTCTCGTTCTGTTTTATTCTCTGATACACTTTCTCCCTGAGCCTTGGTGAAGTTAGGGATGTAGGTGGAGGAAGTACAGCCCTTCTGCTGGTGCTTAAGCTTTCAAGAACATGAAATATAATCTCTCTTGTTTACAAAAACCTGGGGAGAGTCCTAAAATTTCCTGTTGCCAGAAGAGAGACTTGGAAGGTGGTGAGATGGAGGAAACGTGGGGAGAAGGTCTGATGGAGAAAGATCCTGTTTGTCATTGCTGGAGAGAAACAGCCAGTTTTGTAGTTGGTAATATGATTCATTTCCGCAGTTAAGGTTTGGGAAGATGATAGTTGAAATCTGAAAGAGTCATTTCTATATCTGGCAAGAAAAGGGATCAGCATGTACTATTTGGAATTTGGACACCTTGGTAATCTCAGTGCTGCAATCAACTTGGACTATAAGAAAAACACCATAGGTGGCCAACTTAGAAAAAACATATTTCCCCCCTCACATTTCTGGAGCCTAAAATGATGTGCCAATCTGATGGGTTCTGATGTATCTAGCCTCTGTGCTTCATACAGCTTATTCTTTTTCATTGTGTCCTATTATTAAGGAAAGAGAAAGCTATGATCTGGGCCCACTTTCATAAGAGCATTGTTCCAATTATGTGAGCGTATTAATTCCCTTTCCATTGCTGTGATGAAAATATTTGTAAGAAACAATCTAAAGGAAGAAAGATTTAGTTTGGTACACAGCTTCTGGAAGATTCTATTCCATTGTGATGGGCAAGGCAGAGCAAAGTGTTTCAGCCCATGGTAGCCGCAGCATACTGCAAAGATCAAACTGTTCACATCATGGTGGACCAGGGATTAGAGCGTGACCAGAACCAAGGACTATCCTGTAATTGTCTAAAGCTTGTCCCTAGGAATCTGCTTCTTCCAGGTAGCCTTCATTTTCTGAATTTTCCATAGCCTTCCAAAATGACACCACCATGTGGGACCAAACATTCAGAATATGAACCCTGTCGGGGAGGGACATTTAGAACCACAACAGTAGAATTTACCGTGATTATCTAGCACTTTCTTCCTCCAAGCCCTCACCTTTCCCTTGGAGGTTGGAATTTTAATAGCTATAATCAATAGCATTATATCGAGAAAACTCTAAAGTAGAACTGTAATAAGAAATAAGAAATTACCTAAGCAAAAGTGCATTTTGCTACAATGAATCCTATAACTACTAGCAAATAGTAGACAAAAAGAGATACACATGTAGTATGGATGTAAGAAGTATATGTTTAAATATGTATCTCTTCTTATTCTTTCTGAATATTTATGCCCGGCATTCATATTTGGGTCTTGAACATGCTGAGCACAAGTTCTACCACAAGTTTTACCACCCCACTCCAAACACTTGTATTCAAAGACCATACAATGCCACTATCAGTGTTTACATTCTCAGTTAGCTAGCATGTTTCTAGACATTAGCTTCGTGTGCAGATAATTATCAAATGCTTAATCCATCAGTTTCCCCCACAGCTTTGCTTCAAGAAGTGGTGACTACTCAATGAACCATTTGATAGCATAACAAGCAAACTTTCAAAAGTAAAGCCCATTCACTTAACATTGCTTTACTTTTGCTTGTTCTGGGAAATACCGTGGCTCAGAATCTCCAGGCCAGAGAACTCATTGCTATTGCAAATTATTACCCATCTCCTTCTTGTAATGTGTAGTTGCAATTCATAGTGAATATCCCAGAGGGCCCATAACTTCCATAATAGCCAGGTTCTCTATCTCCTGTACTAGAGAAGCCAACACTAAACCTGCCCTAGACATGAAGCACCACTAAGTCCTTAATACTGCATTGTCCTTGCTATACCTGCCTGTAAGTTGCATTGCATGAAAAAAAGAGACAGAATCTAGGGACTGGAATTAGTGTACTATGACTTAGTGACCCTGACTCTCTATGTGCCATGGGGAGGCAGAATCATCTTTCTGTATATCAGACTCTACTATTACAGTGTGTCTTGAAAAGAGATAGGGGGCAATCTGATGTGTTCAGGTCTGTCAGTGTCAAACCCATTGTCTTAGTTAGGGTGTTATTGCTATAAAGAGATACCATGACCACAGCAATTCTTATAAAGAAAGCATTTAAGTGGGGCTGGATTACAATTCAGAGGTTTAGTTCATTATTGTTATGGCAGAAAGCATGGCAACATACAGGCAGACATATTGCTGGAGAGGTAACTCAGAGTTCTACATCTGGATCTGAAGGCAGCAGAAAGAAACAGAGAGATAATGGCCTGGTTTGAGCATCTGAAACCTCAAAACCCACCCCCAGTGACGCACTTCCTCCAACAAGAGCACACCCACTCCAACAAGGCTACGCCTCCCAACAGGGTCACTTCTTATGAGCGTATAGGGTCCATTTTTTTTATTCTCTCATAAATTTAATCCCGATCACAGTTTCACCTCCTTTCTCTTCTCCCAGTCCCCAAATTCCCACATCCCCTCTCCCTCAGATCCCCCTCCTCCTTTCTCTTCAGAAAAGAGCAGGCCTCCCAGAGATATCAACCAAACACAGCATATCAAGTTATAATAAAACTATGCATAGCCCTTCATATTAAGGCTAGACAAGGTAATCCAATAGGAGGAAAAATGTCCCAAACACAGACAGAAGAGTCAGAGACAGCTCCCACTCCCACTGTTAGTAATGCCACAGGAACCTCAAACTACGCAATCCTAAGATATATAGAGTAAGTAACTCAGACACATACAGGCTCCTGAATTGCTGGTTCAATTTCTATGCATCCCTATTTACCCTGATTAGTTGATTCTGTGGGTTTTATTGTGGGGTCTTGGCCCCTCTGGCTCCTACAATCCTTCCCCTCTCTCTTCTGCAGGATTCCCCAAGCTCCACCTAATGGTCTCTGCATCTGTTCCCATCAGTTGCTGGATGAAGCCAGTCTGATTACCTAAGATGGCTGGTTCAGGTTCCATATACCCCCCCATAACTAGGAGTCTTTCTGGGGTTACCTTTCGAATTCCTAGGTGTTTCCGCTGCATTAGGTTTCTACCTCTCCTCCGACATGCCCCCCCAATTCTGGATATTTCTCCCGGTACTGTCTCACACCCCGAATCCTGTCTGTTCCCATTCCCACCTGCCCTATGGGATCCATTTTTATTCAAACCACCACACCCACATCTCAGGGGATCATAATCCCCTGAGGCAGGAAATCTCCATTTCAAATTCTGTTTAGGTTGCAGAATTTGCTTAAAGCCAACCTATGCCAACTTTTGGAAACTCTATCTCAAAATAGTGGGGGAAAAAACACTAAAAGAGAGGGATGAGGGTTTTGCTTTGTGGTAGAGCACGTTCCCAGCATGCCAAAGACTGTGCCTGAAGGGTAAGTCAAGGAAGGTGGGTGCTGCAAGGATGGAATAGGAAACTGGACACTTTGACATAAAGTCGTTAGACTGTCTGAGTGTAGATTCTCCTCTGTGGGGAAGAAGGAAGGCAGAGATGGTAAGTGAACCCATGGCATTATACATGCGTGCTTATGAGATTTCCATTTTTTTAAATTTCAGCGAATTGGGTTTTCTACTAAAGTTGCTTGTAATTGACTTAAAGTTAATCTGATATACTATTTTCAAATTTTGGTAATGCCATGCGGCTACTGGTGAAGACTTTGGGTTTCAGTAGCTCTTACTTGACCATCAGCAAGGTTGACTCTGCATTGCTCTTGACTGACAGGAGGGTCGAATCATTCATTAAAGCAAAAATGTTCACTAAGGGAACCTTCACATGGGTCATGCCAAGTGCTGAGGGCTTCATGTGGATCACCACATTTATTCCTCCGTGTGACTCTGGAGTCCTTTAGTTAGTTTCTGAGAAGATAATGAAATCAAGAGAAGCTTCACAGCAGGATGAGAAATCAAATTTTGGTTTATTACATTGGAGAGCTGTGTTTGTTCTTAGGCATTCTAGTTAATGATTTTGTCGTGATTTCCTCCTACGATGAGTGAGAGTTCCTACTTTGTGGAAGCATGCCATGGAGAGGCTCCACATGCACTTGGCAGCAAGAGTCACACATGGTCTTTACCATTATGAAATAATGCTAGAACACAGCATCAAAGTAAACAATTTTAAATTATTGATCAGTTGCTATTATTCCAAAATGATACTGATTTATTATGCTTAATAGTTTATTTGTATATCTGTAAATTAAATATATTTTTAATCCTGAGAAACAAAAAATGTAGAGTACTTTATGACTACAATCATTGTCCACTCACACATCCATCCATCCATCCTTCCATCTATCCATCTATCCATCCATCCATCCACCAATTCATCTATCCACCCATCCATCCACCTGTCTATCTATCCATCCATCCATCCATCCAAATATTCAGTAAATATTTTTTATATTATAATGTAATAGTTTCTTCTCTCAGGGCATTTGCACTAAGAATTATGAAGTAAGGGTACTGGAGAGGTGGGTAGTGGATAACTCTCTTGTAGTGCATGTCTGAGGACTAGAATTTGGATCTCCAGCATCCATGAAAATGCTGGAAAGGCAAAGTAGTCCCAGTGCCTGAGGAGAAGACAAGAATCCTAAGAGCAAGCTGGGTATCCAGAATAGCCAAATTGGCAAGTCCTGGGCTCATGAAAGAGATTCTGTCTCAGTGTATAAGCTAGAGAGAGATGGAGGAATGCACCTGGCATGACATCAGCATACACGCATGCACACACACACACACACACACACACACACTCACAAGCGCGCATACACATGCATATGCACAGAGGGAGGGGGAGGGAGGAAGGGAAGGAGAGACGAAGGAAGGAGAGAATATGAATTATGAGGGAAGTGTTGTCATGAGGGAGAACTGTAGGAGGATGAGCTCTCTCACTGGGAAGCCCCTGAGCACTGCTGGACTTTCGGAGGGACAATAAACTGATGAAGAACAGGAAGTAGGTGAGCAACTGTAGGTTTCTAGATAAGTGTAAGCGCCATGGTATGTGCTTTTGGCTGAATTTGGTATGCAGAGGGGACCAGCTCCTTTTTCAAAAAGGAAAGTCCAAACTTGGGTTTAGTGTTAAAGGGATGCCATTTAGAGCCAGATAGGCTGGTTCGAATTCTGGCTCCATCTTTTTCATAACTGTATGCCTGTGGTTAGCTATCTTCTGAGCCCATCTTCTACACTGGACACTTGAAGGAAATGAGGTCTGGCTTGCAATTCTTTTCAACAATCCAGTTCAACCATATGTTCAGCGCCCAACTATAGTGATATGCCATTTGCATTTTAATAAATAAAGCTTGCCTGAAGTACAGAGAGTAAAACAGCCGCACAAATCAGCTTTACAGACCAGGCAGTAGTGACATACACCTTTAATACCAGTAGCCATGCTAGTTTGCTATAGAACAAATGGTAGTGGAGCACACCTTTAATCCCAGCACTAGAGAGGAATATAAGGCGGGAGGAGACAGCTCTCATACACAGTCTTGTTCTGAGATTCCTGAAGGCAGGATCTCCATTTCAAACTGAGGTAGAGGTAAGAGCCAGTGACTGGCCGTTTTGCTTTTCTGACCTTTAAGTTGAACCCCAATTTCTGCCTTTCGGTTTTTATTCATCATGCTGCACCCAGCCGCTGGCCAGACCATTACAATGCTTCTTATCAAATAGCTGGGCTGAACCAGGGTGTGATGATAGAACTGGCATGAAAAGTGAGAGGCAGAGGTTTGAGAGACAAGAAAGAATGGACAGAACCCAAAGTTCAACAAGAAGTGAGTTTGCAGAGTAACGGGGCTGAAGAGTGAGATGCAAACAGGAAGGATTCTGGCACTGTCCTTTTGGCAGCACCATCATAGGATACGGTTTTGTGGGTACCGGGGCCTGGGGCAGGCATTCTCTCTTTCCAAGCCAGCTCAGGAATGCAGTAAACTTGAACAGTCACTGACAACCAGAGGTGTGCTGGAGTTTTCAGATTGGTTCTTTTTTTTCGGGGGGGGGGAGGGCGGGGAGGTGGGTTTCAACTACACAGCATAGTATAGGCAAGTTGGCTGTAAAGTTCACTCATTTATTTGTGATTTGAATGGAAGGTCCATCTCTGTTGGTGGCATTTGCCATTTACCTTCTCGTGGATGCCAAGTTTCACCCCTAAGCCTGGGGGCAGTGGTGACAGGATGTGGAAGGAAGGCAGTCCTCAGCAGCCTTCATACTCTGCACGTTTGGTCAGCAATTTCCAGCTTCAGTTTTTGAATGCTCTCTTTCTTATTTCCCATCTCTTATTTTCAACAATGCAAGAAAAACAGAATTACAGAACAAAATGTACTCAGGTTTCCTTAACTGTGAGAATATTGATATTTTAAGTACACCCCCCCCAAGGAAGCCAAACAGGAATCTACCAAGAGAAAACTGTATTTCAAGGGGAAAGACAATTCAAAGTTAAACTAGGCATTAATTAATCTGATAAATGAAGAACTTTTCATTGCTAATACACCATATTTTATGTTTTATTTTATTTCATGTATGTGTATCTGTGCACATTAGCACTCATGCCTTCAAGGCCAGAGACATTGGATCCCTTGGACATGGGTTGAGCTGGCCAGTGGGGGTGCTCGTCTCTGGTCCTTTGCAAGAACAGTATGAAATCTTAACTGCCAAGCAACCTCTTCAGCCCTCAATTCATTATCTTAATCAAATGTATGATTTCCCAGAATAGTATGCCTCTAGCCATCATCTTTGTTTACTTTTTCTTGCTGTGATAGAGCATAATGATAAATGGAACTTTTGAAGGATGAGTCTGTTTTATCTTCCAGACCTTAACGAGGTGAGTCAAGGCAGGAATTGGAGCAGGGCAGGAACCTCAAGAAAGGAACTGAAGCTGAGACCATGGAGGAGTGCTACTTACTAACTTGCTCTTTCTGCTTTGTTCAGTTTTTCTCTTCTATTCACCCCGGAATCTCTTGCCCAGGGGTGATACCACCCATATTTGCCGAGCCCTCCCATATCAATCAGGGACAAGGTCCCACAGGTTTGTCTACTGGTAGATGATCAAGACATTGACTCTCCTTTGTATCAAGTTAACCAAAAACTAACCAACAAATAAACTCCAAAACACATGCAACAAAAGTGAGCCCTTATGCCGGAGTCTTGCTGTGTCTCTGTGAAGGGGAGGAGGCCTCTGTGAAATCAAAGCTCCGAACCCTGAATCTCCTTGACAGGCCCTGAAAAGGCTCTCTATTGTCGCCAGCAGATGTCACTGTTTACATGTAAAACTTCAGCCGCCCCTCAACGCTTTTACATCATTTTAATTTGCATTTTCTTATTCTAAAACAAGACAAGCTCACTCACCATTTCTTGTAACGCCGTACCATGTCACAGTTTTTCTTCTGGGAAAAAAAAACCGGTGTACCCTCTAGAGAAGAATTATACGTGCAAAGGCAGACATGCTTTCCCCATATTTGGCTACACTGTGAAGGCCCATCTCAAAAATAATGGTTACTGGGTATGGTGGTACATGCCACCAATTCTAGTACCAAAAGGCTGAGGCAGGAGGATCAAGAGTTTGAAGTCAGCCCGGGCCACATAGCGAGAATCTTTGTCAGTAATAAAGATAATAATAACTGCAGAACACCGACTGCTCACCTCAGATTAACTTCTCTGATTCGAGGCAGCCCAAATGAGATGCAAACCTCTCCTCCAGGGTTTCAGAACCACTTCTGAAGAGATAAGACTTAAACAATGTAGTAACTTAAAGTGTTGACAATCAAGTAGTGAAGTAAAATATGATATTTTGTCTTAGGTAGGTTGGAGAACAGCAGGGGTGGGAGCAGGTGGAAGGATTTAAGAGAAGACACAAGATAGAGTGTCTTCATCTGGTTCACAATGGAAAGGTGCAGTTTTGTTGTTTTTCCTTGCTGAGAGATGAAAAATATCTTTAAAGGATCTATGTAAGAGAGCTGTGAAGAAATGAAATAGATTAAGGGTGCTGTTCTAGGATCTGGAAATAAGAACAGCAATGTCTGTGGTGATGAGCCAGGTATGGCCTGTAATCCCTTGGCTTGAGAGGTTGAGTCATGGTGATTGCCTTAGATCAAAACTCAGCCAAGAATACACAGTGAGTTCAGGACAGGCCTGGATAGAGTGTGAACGCCTATCTTACAGCACACTGAACCAAACTAAAACAGAGCAACAAAACAACAAGTTCCCTCACAAAGGAATAACAAAAACAAATACGTGAAAATAAGTGAAAATCAGAATGAGGGATAGGAGGAAAAAACCAGCTATGTCAGCTTCCTGTCAGGTATAGTCATTGTGTCTTCTTTTCTAAAATCCAACATCAGGTCACAAGGTCATATAACAAAACAAAACCTTTAAATTTGGGGCCACTTCCAGAAACTCTAGGGTATGTCAGTGCTTTAGGTATATAAAGAAGGGCGTGACTTGAAGTTCAGGAACTAAGGTGACAGGGACAGTGGCGGGGAATGACTTTATTGGGAGCTTGCTTAGTCAATGTGACCCATATTACTGAAACTGACCCATGCCAGTGTGACAGAGATCGAGGGACTTGCCAGTTTAAAGCTGGAATCTTGGCTGGCACTGTATTCAGGAGTCACAGACCCAGAAGCAGACACAGTGTCCGGGAAGACAGAGAAAAGACAGCAAGTTGTAGTGCTAATATTCATCTTTGGAAGTCAGTTCATCCTGGAGTTGGAGAGATGGCTCAGAGGTTAAGAGCACTAGCTGCTCTTCCAGAGAACCTGAGTTCAATTCCCAGCAACCACATGGTGGCTCACAACCATCTGTAATGAGATCTGGTACCCTCTTCTGGAATGCAGACATGCAGGAAGAACAGTGTATACCTAACAAATAAATAAATCTTAAAAATAATGTCTTGAA
This sequence comes from Ondatra zibethicus, assembly GCA_004026605.1. NCBI lineage: Eukaryota > Metazoa > Chordata > Mammalia > Rodentia > Cricetidae > Ondatra > Ondatra zibethicus. The sequence goes on along the minus strand of PVIU01009883.1, from coordinate 55,656 downwards.
TAAGGCTTATCCAAAACTCACACTGAAATTTTACAGAGGTAGGACCTATGACAAATGACTGAGTTATAAAGAGGAGACTGGGTACAGGTGCAAGAGTGGCTTGATAAAGAAAAGCCACGGTCCCCTTGCTTGTGTCTCGTTTCTCATGCCCAATTATTCTGTCATGTTAAAACACTCCATTATTTCGGCAGATAATCTTAGACTTCCAACTTCTAGAATCATGGGCTAAATAATCTTCCTTTCCTTATGAATTACTTAGGTACCCTTTTATAGCAACAGAAAATTGAGGAAGACAAGACATTAGCAACAACCTTCCAGAAGGAAAAGAACTAGGCACCTTTCCCTGGTATAATATGCTCATAACTTCTTCAATTCATGTTGATTCCTGAATCTTGCTGCATTCGCATAATGGGAACTCATGAGCAGAAGCCTAGAATATGCACTCCTCCACCAATCTCATGGCGCAATAGTTTGGGTGTAGAATGTCTCAGGAAGGTCCATGTGTTAAAGGCTTTGTGTTCAGGAGCCACTCATACTACTGGAAAGTAGATGTACTTTTAGGATCCAGCACCCAGTGGGAGGAAATCGAATCCTTGGGAGGATGCTCTTGAGGGAGATATTGGGATCCTAGCATCTTCTGTATCTTTTCGCTTTCTGGCCACCTCAAGGTGAGCAGCTTTGAAAAACCCTGCTCCTATGATGTGATCCCTCACCACAGCAGCCAAAGATGCAGGGCTGTCATTTAAAATCTGTGTTTGTCAACTGAAATTGTTGAGATGTTGAGTCAAAGCAAGTCTTTCTTCGTTATAAACTTATTAACTCAGACATTTTATCACAGCGATAGAAATCTGACCTACATACCGTTTCACCCAAATTACCTTCTACCTCCAACTGTTCCTCTACAAATCAGTGACTGTTTTGTACTCACTCACCCCTTTTCATCTTTGTAAAGTTAGTTTTCAACATAGAAGGACCTGTTCTTCATATTAGTAACTTTCTGAACCTTATGAGGGAGACAAGGAAATGCAGAAAGCGGCCAAAAAGATAGTCACACAAATAGTTGTTCCTGAAACTATTCATCTTATTTCCATTTGGAGAAAACACTTTTTGAACATGTGACTAAGGATCTTGCAGTGGGGAATTTTCTCTAAATATGTGCTGTAGGAATTCCTGCCGCCAGTAGCCTTTAAATTACCTACCCACTTGGACGTGGCCTCTTATACTATTTATGCCGAAAGCGCACCTCTTTTCTGGCTGTGGGATTCGGTTGCTGTTCTCTGTTCCAGCAGAGGATTGTGATCTGTGAGTCTACCCCTAAATAAATAACCCTCAATTATTCTCAATTCTGAGCTAGTGTGGGGTTTCTTTTAAGCCTCCTTCTTCAAAATATGTACCCTTCAAAGAAGGAAACAAGACAATGAACAGAATAGGGTGTGAAGATGGAAGCCAAGCACTGCACACTGTGCTCATGTGCCTTCAGAATTCATGTGTGGAAACCCGATCCTCGGTGTGGAACCAGAGGTGGGACCTTATGTGGTGATTAGGTCATCAGGATGGTGTGCTCATGAAGGAGATCCATGCCCTATAAAGAGGCTTCAGAGAGTTCTCTTGCCTATTATACCTTATGAAGACAGCAAACAATCAAAACCCAGCTATAAATCAGGAAGCCGGCCCTCCTACCGACTATACTGCTGATCCAAATGGCCTTGAATTTTCTAGCATCCAGATGAATGAATGAATTAATTCTGTAATGAATGAATTTCTTTTTTTTTTTTTTTTGGTAAGACAATCAAGTTTCGATGTCATAATAGTCTGAATGGATTAAGGCAGATGTTGCGATGATACATAAGTTATACACCAAGGGTTCTCAAAGTCACCACCAGCTGGAGGAGATAGGCATAGAGCCTCCTTGAGTATCCCAATGGAATGTAGCCAGGGACAATGGATGTCATACTTCTAGAATTCAGACCTGTGTGGAATAAATTTCTGAGGTAATTCATTGTAAACCCTGCATGATGCCTTCATCTGCCTCATGTAAAGTCCACAAAGAAGCATCTTTTAAAGTGACTTTAGAAATCAGTGTGTACTCTTGGCAGGAGTGTTTGTAAGTTGGCCCCAAAGTTTTAAGCCTGGGAGAGCTGTCCTACTTCTCATTTGTCCCATGGCATCATGGGTGGGAGACAGATGCCTCCATCTCCACCCTGCCCATCAACACTGGAAAGGTGGCCCTGAGGCCAGAAGAGCAGGAGAGCTCCTCATCAGATGCAGCACTCGGGAGAGTGACCCTTAACCTCACCTAGACAACACAGAGCTGGCACTGAAGGTGTAGGTGTGGGAGAGCCAACTCAGAGGACAAGAGAGCAGGAGAAATGGCCCTGCTCCTAGCTCACAGCTACAAGGGGTGAACTAGTCAGAGCAATGCAGTTCACCCTTGTGGCAAAGATAGGGAAAAGCTGGCAGGTTGACCAACCCTGCAACTTCTCAGGCCCAGAACCAGGGTTATATGTGGATCCACTGCAAGTCCACTCCTTCTGTGATCTCCTGGAGCATGATGGGGGAGAGCAGGTCCTGCAGACTAAGAGGTACAGAATCACCAATGATACAGGGCAGCAATGGGACATTCAGGTAGAGTTCTAGTGAGGGCTCAGTATTGGTGATGAAGCAGAGACCAGGGGCCTTGAGCCAGACCAAAGATTCTTTGGGATGAACACCTGCATGTAAAGATGTGTGAGTAAAGGGCTCACTCTCTTACTTACTGTATGTCAGCACCATAACTTTCATGACAAGATTCTCTTTTGCTTTGTTGGCAGAAGCCACTTGTTCATCCCTGGCTGCCCAGAACTGAAATAATCACACAGAAATCTGTATTAATTGCAATACTGTTTGGCCAATAGCTTAAGTATATTTTTAGCTAGCTCTTATATCCTAAACTAACCAATCTCCACTAATCTGTATATAGCCATGTAGCTGTGGCTTACAGGGTAAAGTTCCATCCAGCATCCAGTGTCTGTCTCTGGCCGGGCTACACGGCTTCTCCCTGACTCTGCCTACTTTCTCCCAGCATTCAGTTTAGTTTTCCCACCTCACTCTACTCTGCCTTATCACAGGCCATAGCAGCTTCTTTATTCATTAACCAATAAAAGCAACACATATACAAAGGGACTCCCCACATCATCTCCCCTTTTCTGTCTAAATAAAAAGGAAGGTTTTATATTTAATATAATAAAATCACATATAACAAAGAGGTATCAAGCAAAAATTACAGTTACAGTATTTATATATACTTTATCTTTTATCTAAGATAACTATTAAGTTTTCCTTATAACTAAGGAAAACTATAACTATCTATTCTTCAACTCCATCAAAGACCCCAGAAGGATATACTACCTAAGTAAACACGAAGTGCATTGTAAGCAACTTCCAAAACTTTAGAATTTACAGAGACATCTCACTGCCTGAACAGTCACCCAAAGTTCTTCTGTAATGTTGAAGGCATCCATATTTAGCCGACAGACCCATAGTGTCCAGCAGACTTTTCCATGAAGCAGGAAATTTCAAAGACAGTTCTGCCTATGGCGACAGTTTGTCAGTCACTTTCCTCTGTGCCCTGCAGAATGTCTGGCAGACTCTTTCATGAAACAGAAATCTTGGAGTACTGTCTCACCTTTAGACAAGTTCATCAGTCATTTTTTCTGTGGGTCCTGCATGTCCAGTTCATACATCATACCATCAAGCAGTCCAGGCAAGAGCAGTTTCTTGTTGAAATGGCTAACAAGCTCCATAAGGAGCCTCTTTAGTGACCATTATCCTCTTGGAGTAGATTGGTGCTGCCAGGAGCAGATGCGTCTCACTGTCATTAACAGCCCTAAGTTCTTAAAACATTTAAAATGCCATAGTCTGAAAGTCTCGGAAAGATTTGAAGAATGCCTATCTAACTGAAATATATCTCTATATGTCTGGAAAACCTAACTAACATGACTAAAAGCTTGACTATTATAGAAAATTATCTATTAACCTATATTTCTTAATTATACATTTCATTTTTAAATGAGCTGCACAAACACAATACCTTAATCAAGAGCAGAAATATACATATAATAAAATTGTCATTAAATTTGTATCAATTAACTAAGATCCATACCAATGCAAAGTATCCATCTCTATAGCGTATCCCCCTTTAAATGTAAACAAACATTTATAAACCATCACATTGGTTCCTTTTTGTTCCCCCTTTCTTCTCTTAAATTTTATTTAGGGTGAGGGGAGGGAGATGGGTGAAATCGGAAGACATGATGTGAAAGACACAAAGAACAAATGAAAAAAAAGTTTAAAAAAGGAAATTAGCATTGTGAAAGTAATGTACACTTGTGATAGAAAAGAACCAAAGGGTAAAATACAGAGTTGAAGGTCCCTCTGTTCACTTTCCCCACAGTCGGGCCTTTACTTGTTTCTTATGTGTTTCTTTTCCTCTTCAAATTATTATGAGTAGAAGTTTGTTTACATCTCCTTTTCATATAAACTGCATTGTTCTCTCAACTCACGTGATTCATTTTTTTCCTTTTTCTGAAAATATATGTTTTGCACACATAACATATCTGGATTACGGTTTTCTTTCCCTCTATTCATCCCAGTTTTTCCCTGTCTCCCCTCCTCCCACATCCACTCCCCTTTTGTACTTCATTTGAAAACAAACAGGCTTTATTTAAATTATTTAAATTTTTTATTCATTTTATAAACCACAATTCCCCCTTCCCCTCCTCCTGCTCTCTGCCCCCCACTTTCCCCCTCACATCACCCCTCACCCATTGCTCAGAAAGGATAAAGCCTCCCATGGAGAGTCGACAAAGCCCAGCACATCTAGTTGAGGCAGGACCAAGCCCCTCCCTCATGCATCAAGTTGGAGCAAGGCATCCCACCACAGGGAGTGGGAAGTCAGCTCATGCACCAGGAACAGATCCTGGTCCAACTTCCAGAATCCTCACAATCAGACCAAGTCACACAACTGTCAACCATAGGCAGAGAACCTAGTTTGGTCCCATACAGCTGTCGGTCCAGAATCCATGAGCTGCCACTAGCTGAGGTCAGCTGTCTCTGTGGGTTTCTTTATTTGTTTTAAGTTTATTTATTTATTAAAAAAAAACACCTCTCTTTTCTCATTTTACCTACCAATCCCAGTTCCCACTGCCTACCCTCCTCCTGCTCCCTCCAACACCACGCAGATCTCACTCCTCAGAGAGGGTAAGGCAGTTCCCATGGGGAGTCAACAAAGTGTAGCACATTGCTCCGAGGCAGGATCAAGGCCCTCCCCACTATACCTAGGCTGAGCAAAGTATCTCCAAAGAGAATGGGTTCCAAAAAGCCAGTACAAGTGGTAGGGATAAATCCTGGTCTCAATGCCAGTGGCCCCACAGTCTGCCCCAGCTATACAACTGTCATGACATTCAGAGGGCCTAGGCTGGTCCTATGATGGTTCCTTCCACATCAGGTCGGAGTTGGTGAGCTCCCATTAGCTCAGGTAAGCTGTTTTCAGTGGGTATTCCCATCATGGTCTTGACCTCTTTGCTTCTATTCTCACTTCTCCCACTCTTTCAACTAGACTTTGGGAGCTCAGTCCAGTGCTCTGCTACAGGTCTCTGCCTGTTTCCATCTGTTGCTGGATGAAGATTCTATGGTGACATTTAAGACAGTCATCACTCTGAATACAGGGTAAAGCCAGTACAAGCACCCTCTCCACTATTGCTTAGGGACTTAGCTGGGGTCATCCTTGTGTCAGGTTTCATGCTAGCCCCATATGGTTCCCTCGATCAAGATATCTCTTTCTTTGCTCTCCTTCTCTGTCCTTCCCCTAGCTCCGCCATCCAGTTCCTTCAAGTTCTCCCTGCTTCCTTTCTCCTTTCCTCCCCTTCTAATTTCCCTTCTCCCCCACCCCCATGTTACCAATTTTCTCAGCAGATATTGTCTATTTCCCCTTCCCAGGGTGATATATGTATGTTTCTCTAAGAGTCCTCCTTGTTACCTAGCTTCTCTAGGGTCATGAACTATAGGCTCGCTATCCTTTGCTTTACAGCTAGTAGTCACTTATGAGTGAGGACATACTGTGTTCATCTTTCTGGGTCTGGGTTACATCACTCATGATGGTTTTTTCTAGTTCCATTCATTTGCTTGCAAATTTCAGAATGTCATTTTTTTTTACCACTGAGTAGTACTCCATTGTGTAAATGTGCCACATTTTCTTTATCTATTCTTCAGTTGAGGGGCATCTAGATTGTTTGCAGGTTCTGGCTATTACAAATAATGATGCCATGAATGTAGCAGAACAAATGTCCTTGGAGTATGACTGAGAATCCTTTGGGTATATGCCCAAGAGTGGTATTGTTGAGTCTTGAGGTAGGTTGATTCCCAATTTTCTGAGAAACCACTATAATGAATTCCAAATTGGTTATACAAGTTTACATTTCCATCAGCAATGGATGAATGTTCCCCTTACTCCACATCCTCTTCAGCATAAGTTGTCATCAGTGTTTTTGATCTTAGCCATTCTGACAGCTGTAAGGTGGAATCTCAGAGTCGTTTTGATTTGCATTTCCCTGATGGCTAAGGATGTTGAACATTTCCTTAAGTGTCTTTTGTCCATTTGAAATTCTTCTTTTGAGAATTCTGTTTAGATCTGTACCCCATTTTTAATTGAATTGTGTGGTAGATTGATGTCTAATTTCTTGAGTTCTTTATATATTTTGGAGATCAGTTCTCTGCCTGATGTGGGGTTGGTGAAGATCTTTTCCCATTCAGTAGGCTGCCTTTTTGTCTTATTGACTGTGTCTTTTGCTTTACAGAAGTTTCTCAGTTTCAGGAGATCCCATTTGTTTATTGTTGCTCTCAAGGTCTGTGCTACTGGTATTATGTTTAGGAAGTGGTCTCCTGTACCCATTCATTAAAGGCTACTTCCCACTTTCTCTTCTATTAGGTTCAGTGTGTTTCAATTTATATTGATGTCTTTAATTCATTTGGACTTGAGTTTTGTATACCGGGATAGATTTGGATCTATTTTTATTCTTCTACCTGTTGATATCCAGTTATGCTAGCATCATTTGTTGAAGGTTTTTTCTTTTTTCAATTGTCTAATTTTAGCTTCTTTGTAAAAATCAAGTGTTCACAGGTGTGTGGATTAATATCTGGGTCTTCAGTTTCATTCCATTGGTCAACCTGTCTGTTTTTATGTGAATGCCAAGCTGCTTTCATTCCTGTAACTCTATAATAGAACTTGATGTCAGGGATAGTGATGACTCCAGAAGTTCCTTTGCTGTACAGGATTGTTTTGGATATCCTGGGTTGTTTTTTGTTGTTGTTTGTTTTTTGGTTTTTGGGGTTTTTTTCCATATGAAGTTGAGTATTATTCTTTCATGGTCTGTGAAGAATTGTGTTGGAATTTTGATGGGGATTGCATGGAATCTGTAGATTGCTTTTGGTAGGATTGCTATTTTTATTATGTTGATCCTACTTTTCCATGAGCATGGGAGATCTTCCCATTTTCTGATATCTTCTTCAATTTCTTTCTTTAAAGACTTAAACATCTTGTTGAAGAGACCTTTCACTTCTTTGGTTAGTGTTACCCTAAGATATTTTATGTTGTTTGTAGCTATTGTGAATTGTGATGTTTCTCCGATTTCATTCTCATCTTCTTTATCATTTGTATATAGAAGGGTTACTGATTTTTTTTGAGTTGATTATGTATCATGCCACATTACTGAAGATGTTTATCAGTTGTAGGGGTTCCCTGGTAGAATTTTTGGGGTCACTTATTTATACATTCTTATAATCTGCAAATAGCAAAAGTTTGACTTTTTTCTTTCCAATTTGTATCCCCTTGATCTCCTTTTGTTGTCTTTTTGCTCTAGCTAGAATTTTGAGAACTATGTTAAATAGATATGAAGAGAGTGGGCATCCCTGTCTTGTTCGTGATTTTAGTGGAATCACTTTGAGTTTCTCTTCATTTAATTTGATGTTGGCTCTTGGCTTGTTGTATATTGCTTTTATTATGTTTATATATGCTCATTGTATACCTGATCTCTCTAAGACCTGTATCATGAATAGATGTTGGATTTTTTGAATGCCTTTTCAGCATCTAATGAGATGACCATATGTTTTTTTTCTTTCAGTTTATTTATATGGTGGGTTACACTGATAGATTTTCATATGTTGAGCCATCACTGCATTTCTGGGATGAAGCCACCTTGACCATGATTGATGACTTTTTTGATGTGTTCTTGGATTCGGTCTGCCAGTATTTTATTGAGCATTTTTGCAACAGTGCTCATGCATGAGTCTGATCTGTAATTCTCTTTCTTGGTTGACTCTTTGTGTAGTTTCAGTATCAGGGTAACTGTAGACTCATAAAAAGAGTTTGGTAATGTTCCTTCTGTTTCTATTATGTGGAACAATTTGAAAAGTATAGGTATTAGCTCTCTGAAGTTCTGGTAGAATTCTGTGCTGACACCATCCGGCCCTGCACTTTTTCTTGGTTGGAGGCTTTTGATGACTGCTTCTATTTTCTTGCCAGTTATAAGTATTTGTTTACCTGGTCATGATTTAATTTTGGTATGTGATACCTATCCAGAAAATTGAGAAAATTGTCTTTTTTTTTTTTTTTTTTTTTTTTTTTTTTTTTTTTTTTTTTTTTTTTTTTTTTTTTTTTTTTTTTTTTTTTTTTTTTTTTTTTTTTTTTTTTTTTTTTTTTTTTTTTTTTTTTTTTTTTTTTTTTTTTTTTTTTTTTTTTTTTTTTTTTTTTTTTTTTTTTTTTTTTTT
>PVIU01009883.1:0-46754 GCA_004026605.1 Ondatra zibethicus | reverse complement strand
GGATTTCCTCAGTGTTTGTTGTTATGTCCCCCCTCTTTCATTTCTGACTTTGTTAATTTGGATGTTCTCTTTTCTGCCTTTTGATTAGTTTGTGTAACGGTTTATCTATCTTGTTGGTTTTCTCAAAGAACCAGTTCTTTGTTTCATCGATTCTTTGTATTGTTTTCTTTGTTTCTATTTTATTGATTTCAGCCCTATATTTGATTATTTCCTGTCATCTACTACTCCTGGGTGAGTCTGCTTCTTTTTGTTCTAGAGCTTTCAGGTTTGCTGTTATATCACTAGTGTGAGACTTCTTCACTTCTTTTTAATGTAGGCAAGTAGTGCTATAAACTTTCCTCTTAGTACTGCTTTCATAGTGTCCCATAGGTTTGGGTACATTGTGCCTTCATTTTCATTGAATTCTAGGGAGACTTTAATTTCTTTCTTATTTCTTCCTTGACCCAGGGATGACTTAATTGAGCAATGTTCAATTTTCCTGAGTTTGTCAGCTTTCTGCAATTAGTGTTGCTGTTGAATTCTAACTTTAAACCATGGTGATCAAATAAAATACAGGGGGTTATTCCAATTTTTTTGTATCTGTTGAGGTTTGCTTTGTTACCAAGTATGTGGTCAATTTTAGAGAAGGTTCCATGAGGTGTTGAGAAGAAGGTATATTATTTTGTGTTTGGGTGAAATGTTCTATAGATGTCTGTTAAGTCCATTTGAGTCATGACATTGCTTAGTTTTCTTCTTTCTCAATTAAGTTTTTGTCTGGTTGTCCTGTCTATTGGGGACAGTGGGGTGTTGAAGTCTCCTACTATTAGTGTGTGGGGTTTGATGTGCAATTCAAATTTTAGTAATGTTTCTTTTATATATGTGGGTGCTCTTGTGTTTGGGCATAAATGTTCAGGGCTAAGACTTCATCTTGATGGATTTCTCCTGTGATGAGTATGAAGTGTCCTTTTCCATCTCTTCTGATTGATTTTAGTTTGAAGTCTATTTTGTTAGATATTGAGAGCTACATTCGCTGGTTTCTTAGGTCCATTTGATTGGAAAATCTTTTCCCAACCCATTACTCTTAGGCAAAGTCTGTCTTTGAGGTTTAGATGTCTTTTTTGTACACAGCAGAAGGATGGATCCTGCTTTCATATCCAGTCTGTTAGCCTGTGTCCTTTTATAAGTGAACTGAGTCCATTGATATTAAGAGATATTAATGACCAGTGATTATTAATTCCTGTTATTTTTCAGAGGTAGTGTTTGTATGTTTCCCTTTTTTGCACTTTGCTATTGTGAGGTAATCTGTTGCTTGTGTTTTTGTGGGTGCAGACAGCTTCTTTGGGTTGAAGTTTTTCTTCTAATACTTCCTGTTAGCCTGGGGTTGTGAATTGTTATTGTTTAAATCTGGTTTTGTCATAGAGTATCTTTTTTTTTTTCTCCATCAATGATGATTGAAAGCTTTGCTGGTTACAGTAGTCTGGGCTTGCATCCATAGTCTCTTGAGTCTAGAGCACATCTGTTCAGGACTTTCTGATTTTCAGGGTTTCCATTGAGAAGTCAGATGTAATTCTGTTAGTTCTGCCTTTATGTTACTTGGCCTTTTTCCTTTGTAGCTCTTAATATTCTTCCTTTCTTCTGTATGTTTAGTGTTATGATCATTGTATGGCTAGGGAACTTTTTTTTGGGGCCAGTCCATTTGGAGTTTTGTAAGCTGCTTGTACTTTCATAGTGATATCCTTCTTTAGGTTAGAAAAGTTTTTTCTATGATTTTGTTGAATATGTTTTCTGTGCTTTTGAGCTGTAGTTCTTCACCTTCTTCTATCCCTATTATTCTTTGGTTTGGTCTTTACATGGTGTTCCAGATTTCCCAAAGGTTTTGTATTTAGAATTCATTCAGTTTAACATTTTCTTTGGCTGATGAATCTATTTCTTCTGTAGTATCTTCAATGCCTGAGATTCTCTCTTCCATCTCTTGTATTCTGTTGGTTATGCTTGTATCTGTAGTTCCTGTTCATTAACCCAGATTTTCCATTTGCAGAATTCCCTCATTTTGTGTTTTCTTCATTGCCTTTAAGGTTTTAAGTTCTGAACTGTTTGCTTTACCTGTTTGAGTGTTTTTTTCTTGGTTTTCTTTAAAAGATTTATTGATTTCTTCCAATTTTATGTTTGTCTTTTCTCCATTTAAGAGATGTTACACGAGGAGGGTGGCCTGGCTAGCTTACACCCGAAATAATCACACAGAAACTGTACTCATTTAAAATACTGCTTGGCCATTAGCTCTAGCCTCCTATTGGCTAACTCTCTCATCTTGATTTAATGCATTTCTATTAATCTATGTTCACCACGATGTTGTAGCTTACCAGGAAAGATTTAGCATGTCTGACCTGGCATCTCCATGGCAGCTCTCTCACTCTGCCTTTCTTCTCTCAGCATTCAGTTCTGTTTTCCCTGCCTACCTAAGTTCTGTCCTATTAGGCCAAGCAGTTTCTTTATTGATTAACCAATGAAAGCAACACATGAACAGAAGGATCTCCTACACCAAAGGAAATTTTTCATTTCCTCTTTACAGTCTCTATCATCTTCATAAAAATATATTTAAGTTCATTTTTTTCCTGCTTTTTCTGAGTTAGGATGATCAGGTCTTTGTGTTGTATGGCCATTGGGTTCTGGTGTTACCATGCTGTTTTTTAGGTTATTGAATGAAATCTTTGGCACATACCCATCTCTTTCTCCAATTGGTACTGGCAGTGTCTTTGTCTTTTGGTCCAATCCTTGCAGTTGCTGTCTGTGTCTTAGGGAGCTGTCCTTGGTCTGCTCTGTGAAGTCACAGTCTATGTTTCAGAGTTTCTCTCTTGGTTTGCCCTATGCAGTAGCAGCCTGTGCTTCAGAGGTCCTCTGAGGTTTCAGGGATTCTCTGTGGGTTTCTTAACTTTCTCATATAATCCCCACTTCCTCTATAACTTGACGCCTGGATCTCAGCCCAGTGCTTGACTGTGGATCTCTGCATCTGCTTCCATCACTTACTGGGTGAAGGTTCTATGATGACAATTAGAGTAGTCAACAATCTGACTACAGGGGAAGACCAGTTCAGTCACCCTCTCCACTATTGCTAGGAATCTTAGCTGGGGTCACCCTTATGGATTCTGGGAAATTTCTCTAGCACCAGAACAAACGGGCTTCTAAGGATAATAATAAAATATAACAGAATAAAATATAATAAGATAAAACAAAAACTATCACATCAGAGTTGGATAAGACAAACAGAAGGAAAATAGAACAAGATAAATCACAAGAATCAGAGACACACTCAATCACACCCTCAGGAATCTGATAAAAACCATAATGTATACAGCAATAACTTGTTCCAGACCCTTTCAGACTCTGTGCATGCTACCTAAATCTCTGCGAGTTCATATGAGCTTTGATAATGTTTGTTTAGGGGGCCTGGTTTTTTTGGTGTCCTCCATACCATTTGGCTCTTACATTCTTTCTGCCTCCTCTTGTGTAGGGGTGGGTAGAGGGCTGGAAAGTGAGGGGTTGACAGAGGAGCAGGGACTGTACCTTGAGGAGAGAGATTTGATAGAGACATCCCTTTTATGGCTGAGTGTTCCAAGGTCTCTCACTCTCTCTGTACATAATGTTTGATTGTGAGGCTTCTAAATTTGTTCCCATCTGCCGCAAGACGAAGCTTCTCTGAGGATGAGTGTTTTATGAATATAGAATCTCATGAGGAATAATTTTCTTACTATGTTTTTGTTTTTTTTGTACCTATCTATCCATCTATCTATCTATCTATCTATCTATCTATCTATCTATCTATCTATCTATCTACCTATCTATATTTATACAACCAGTGCTGTTTAATTTTCCTTTATGTACCTGGTCTATATAGTCTCTACTAATCCTAGCAGGATTAGGCCTCCTTCTGATTGAGTGGGCCTTAAATCAAATTAGATATTGGTTGGCTACTCTCACAAGTTTTGTACAACCACTGTCCTAATATATTTTGCAGGCAGAACAGATTGTAGATCAAAGGTTTTGTGGTTGGGTTGGTATTTACTTTTCTCTTTTGGTAGCCTGCAGAGCAAGTACCTTTCTGCATCAAGAACACTAGAGAATGGGGGGGCGGTTCTCTAGAGGTGTCAGGTTGACCTCTCCATTTTCAAAAAGTTGTGCAGGTATTGTCTTAAGTAAGGAAACCTTGCTGTCAGTCTGTGGAGAACAACCTATTGCCTTGGAAACAGTCTGGGTTGTTGGGGGATATTTATGGGACCATTTTGACCAATAACTCAATTGGATGAAACCCAGCCCAGTCACTGGAAGCTTTGTTTAGTGACAAGAGATGGCAAGTAGAGGTTCTCTCTCCTTCATTATTTGGAGACTTCATTGGAATCACCTTTAAATATGTACATATTTTAGGAAGCTTCCAGTATATTATGTTTCTATATTATCTCTCAAATGCCCCTTAATTTTAACTGTCTTTTCCTTATCAACTCTACTCATCCAGCCCCCAATTCATAACTATCTAGTCTATTTCATGTTTCTAATGAGATCTATCTATCCCCCCCATTCTCTTTGTCTATACCCATTCTCTGTGGTTCTATGGATTATAGGTTGTTTATCATTGACTTAACAGCTAATATCCACATATAAGTGAATACATACTGTATTTGTCTTTCTGTGTTTGGGTTTCTTCACTCAAAAAGATTCCATTTATTTGCTTGTAAATTTCATGATGTCATTTTTAAAAGACTGAGTAATACTTCATTGTGTAAATGTACCAAATTTTCTTTATCCATTCTTCTGTGGAGGGACATCTAGGTTTTTTATTTATTATGAGTAAAGAAAGAGTAAAGATGATAGAACCAGTGTCTCTGTGGTATGATGATGTATTCTTTCAGCATATGCCCAAGAGTGATATAGCTGGTCTTGAGGTAGACGGAGTCCCATTTTGCTGAGGAACCACTACACTGATTTCCATACTTACTGTACAAGTTTTGCACTTCTACAAACAATGGATGAGTGTTGACCGAGATTTCTGTCCCACCTGGTACCGTAGCCATTTAGCCCCAAAGAAACACACAGAGGTCTACACTAATTATAAACTGATTGGTCTAGTAGGTCAGACTTCTTATTAGCTCTTATAACTTATATTAGCCCATAGTACTTGTCTGTGTTAGCCACATGGCTTGGTACCTTTTTCAGCGAGGCAGTCACATCTTACTTGCTCTTTGTCTAGCTTCCTCTTAACTGGGTAACAACTGCAAACTAAATCTTTCCTCTTCCCGAATTTTCCTGTTCTCCTTGACCTGCCTCTACTTCCTGCCTGGTTGTCCCACCTATACTTCCTGCCTGGCTACTGGCCAATCGGCATTTTATTAAACAAGTACAAAAAACCAAATCTTTACAGGATAAAACCATTGTCCTACAATAGATGAGTATTCACCCTATTCCACGTTCTTGCCAGCCTGAGCTTTCACTTTTATTTTGATCTTGACCATTCTGACAGGTATAAGATGAAATCTCAAAGTAGTTTTGAATTGCATTTTCCTGATGGTTATGGATGTTAAACCATTATTTAAATATTTCTCTGCCACTTGAATTTCCTCTTTTCAGAATTATGTTTAGATCTGTACTCCATTTTTAATTGGGCTCTTTGGGTTTTTTTTGGTATCTAATTTCTTGAGTTCTTTATATATTTGGGATATATACTTGTACTTGGTAAAATATTTTCCAATTTTGTAGACTGCCACTTTGAATGATGGTGTTCTCTGTCATGTACAAGCTTCTCAGTTTCATGAGGCCCCATTTATTAATTGTTGATTGTACTGTCTACATTAATGGTGTCCTGTTCAGAAAGTCTATTCCTGTGCCAATGAGTTCAATGCTATTCCCCCACTTTCTCTTCTATCTTGCTCGGTGTATCCTGGTCTTTTTCTTTTGAAGCTTTTAATATTCTTTATTTGTTTTGTATATTTAGTGTTTTGATTACAATATGTAGAGGGGACTTTCTTTTCCATTCCAGCCTATTTGGTGTTCTGAATGCTTCTTGTGCTTTGATAGGCACATCCTTCTTTAGGTTACAGAAATTTATTTTAGTTGAAAACATTTTCTGCACCTTTTACCTGGTCTTTTTCCCCATCTTTTATCCCTATTCTTATATTTGACCTTTTCATGATGTTTCATACTTCTTGGATGTTTTGTGCCATAATTTTTTTTAATGTTTAACATTTTCTTTGACTAATGTTCCTAAATTCTGTTGTGTCTTCTATCTTAGAGTCTCTCTTCTGTCTCTTGGCAACTAGTGATGGCGTAGCTGCTGAGTTGCTGAGTCCATGAGAACAGGCCAGGAGAATAGCTGGTTTCTAACATTCCTCACTTTGTTTATTATGAAATATGAAAAAATAGAATGTGGTGATGGTGGGGCAGGAATGAGGGTGCCATATTCTTTAGACCACCTCCTGTTGTTTGGGAGCATCAGCATCTTTGGGAACCCAAGAAAGCTAGGATGCTGGCCAAGTCCTGGAAGAGCAGGCTGCTTCAGTCTCTGTGAAACCATCTAGGGCTAGAAAAATGCAGGCCTAGTTGAAGTAGTCTGTGATGCTGGACCACCTGAGGCTAGATACTTTGAAGCAGTCTGGGATGTAGATTTTGAAAGAACACATGGAAATGGCAAGATGCTAGAACAGATATACATTAGGAACAGAAGATAAAGTTAAGGAGCTTAAGGGGAAATTTTTTCTTAGGTGTACATTTGAAACTTTTAGGCTCATGGCATTTGAGGGAGGGGAGTCCCAAGAGCAGGGAAAGAGGAAGAGATACCACCCTTAGGAATAGGGAGATGGAGAAACAGGCTGTTGATTGATTAGCAGGAGTGGTTATCAGGCATCCATTTGACCCAGAGAGGTAGATACCCTAAAGCTTACAAGAGTGTTTTCAGTTTACAGAAAGAGATAAGTTTTAGATAAGTTAGCATTATCATGGTTTGTAATATGTACTGAAATCCACACTGTAGGAAAGGTAATAGACTCACACTTTTGTGTCATATTAGAAGCATAGGAAATGGTTTTGGTTTTAAAGCATAAGGTGAGCTCAAGACAGAAAGATCCAATGGAGTAAAACTCACTTGATCTTAATTTTCAGTGTTAATAGAGGCCAGGAAAGCAGGGTGTCTTTCATCTATCCTGAAAACTGGATGTATATAGATAAGATGGATTTTTTAATACAATGAGAAGCACTTTTAAGTCTATATTTAGAAGACCAACCAAAGAAAATTTAAAACCTTGAGCTTGTAATTATGATAATAGTAGGAGCACTTTACCAGAGATCAGAATTCCACTGATTAATGTTAAGACTCTGAACTTGGAAGCCTTCATACAATAGTAACATGGTGAGGGAAAGAAATCTGAAATATTTTCAAATACTTTAAGTCACTTTCTTATAACTTTACAAATTCCATTTATGCACCTTAAGTCACTTTCTTATCACAACTTAAACTTTCGTATTCTCCTGGCTTAAAACACCTTCTCAGACCCTAAAACATTTCCTTAGATTTTCTCAGCTTAAGCTTTCATATCCTTAGCCCTTATATAAACTTCACACCCTTTTTCTATCCACTCACTCACCATAAGACACAGTTGGTTGATTACTGACTTTGTAATCAAGTTCCTTTAAATAAAGGAAAAATAAAAAGTTACACTAAATTTCTTTTGTGAGTTTATCTCTTTTATGAGTCTAGTTGCAAGGTAAATGTTGTCTAAACCTGTTGACTGAGGTTTATGTCCCAACAGGTCCCACATCCGTTTAGTCCCAAATAAACACAGAGAGGCTTATATTAATTATAAACTGATTGGCCTACTATCTCAGGCTTCTTATTAACTCTTATAACTTATATTAACTCATAATACTTGTCTGTGTTAGCCACGTGGATTGGGACCTTTTTTGGAGAGGCAATCATATTTTGCTTGCTCTGTGTCTGGCTTTCTCTCTGTCTGGGTGATGACTGCAGACTAAAACTTCCCTCTTCACAGAATTCTCATTGCCCCACCTCTACTTTCTGCCTGTGCTTCCTGCCTGGCCAAACAGCATTTATTTAAATATTATTTAAAAAGTTACAGGGTATACACTATTGTCCCATAGCACCTCCCCCCTTTTAAAAACAGATTGGCATGCCAATGTGGTGGACTAAATCCATGTAAAATATAAGAAAGCTTAAAAAGGAATTCTAGACATGAAAGAACAGAGTTAAGCATCGTTTGGTAGCAGCATCTTCTTGGGTGGGCTCTGTTTGCTAGAAGCAAGCAGCAGCATGGCTCCTTTGAGAGAGGTTTTCCTGACTCAATGGTAGCAGAAAAAAAGCCACACTGTTTTGAAATGCTGGCTTACTGGGCTGTGCTGGCAGCATGAACTCTGGCTCTTTCAACAGGTCAAGCATTTAAAAGGGCTTTGTGAGCAGACAGCTACAACTTGCTTAAAGGCAACATAGACCCACTGTGTGCCTGAAAATGGGGCAATGAGCATGGCTCTCAGAGTCAGTAAACAGCTCCACCATGCTTGACTGGGCAGAGCAAGCAGGCAGTGCCATATTTCCACTAGCAATGGTGCTGCTTAAGTTCATAAGAAGCACTTAGCATTTAAAGAAGTGCTTCTGGTCAGAAAATAATTACAGATATGCAATAAAGACAAATCTAGATGAAAAAAACTCTAAGTGGGTCACAGTGTTGGATAAATGTATGTAGCCTTGGGAGAGAGAAGAAAAGGAGTATAAACAGTTATAAAAAGATGTAAATGGTTTACAAAAAATAAAGTCTTTAAAGAGACAGAGTATAGACATTCATAGATTAAAGGAGTAAAGATTATAAAATAAATATTAAAAAGTAATAGATTTAAAACAAATAAGTCATGTGGCTAACATAGACAAGAATAACGGACTAATTTTAAACTGTAAGAATTACTTAAGAAGAAGCCTGAGATACTAGGCCAATCAGAATTTATTTAAAATACAAGTGACAGTATACAGACTATGGTCCCACAGCATAAACCTAATAGTAGCTTTAGGAAAGTGAGGCCTGTCATCTGAATTTTACATATGAAAAGAACTGAGAAGCAACTGAAGACTTGGTTGCTGCTGTTGAACTGACAAAGCTATCACTAGTATAATTCTCAACCCCACCTGAGTCAACAGGGTTGGAGAGATGGCTCAGCAGTTAAAAGTACTGCCTGCTCTTCCAAAGGTCCTGAGTTCAATTCCTAGCAGCCACATGGTGGCTCACAGTCATATGTAATGAGATCTGGTGCTGTCTTGAGGAAGAGACCTGGACAGTCATCCTCATCAACTTAGACCATGGATCCCAATATGGACAAGTTAAACAGAACTGCTATACACAGGCAGCCTGCACATGCTTCAGCATAGCCAGGGCATAAATTTCAATTTCAAATTCCTAACAGGAAGTACAGATAGAGAAGAGAGTCAGTGATCTCCATGGGAACAGGTACAGGGGAATAACCACTGAGCGAGTGAGCCAGAGCCAGAGCCAGAGACCACGGAGGGCCAGATGTGAATCTGGGACCTTCAATGGAGTAGACCTAAGCCAGGGCCCCAGTGGGTCTGGGCATGAGTCTAGGACCTCCCAGGAACTAGGCCTGAGCCAGGACCTCTGCCAGTCTGGCCATGAGTGAACCTGGGACCTCCGAGGGAATAGGCAAGAAGCAGACATCTCAGTGGGGCCAGGCATGAGTCTGGGTCCTCAGAGGGAGTAAGCCAGACCTCTGTGGGTCTGGGCATTGGTCTGGGACATCAAAGGGAATAGGCAGGAACCTGGAACCTCTGTGGTCCGAGCGTGAGTCTGGGACCTGAGGGAGTAAGCAAGTCCTTTGCAGGCCCAGCACACCCGAGCCTGGGACCTCCAAGGCAGTAGACCAGAACCAGAAACCTTTCCAGGTCCAACTCCAACCCAGGGACTTCTGCAGGAGGGTTTCCAAACCAGGATTTACAGATACAGGTCAAAGCCAGTAGCCTAGGCCACATTTGCCCTGAAGCAAGGAACTCAACCTTGGGCAACAAATTCCAAAGGAGTGGCTCTGAAGAGCTAACTAGGACAGAGAGGGCCTGAGGAAACAGGCTCAGAGGAGCAGAAGCCAGGAGCAAATCCACTCCTGGAAGCCAATCCAATCCTGGGATACTGAGGATCAGAATTGAGCTAACAACCTGACTCAAAGTCAGCGATCTCCACCAGAAACAGAGTGGGACAGAACCAGCTGTTGAGGACAGAGAGTGAATAGCTCCACCAGGAGCAGAAGCCAGCCCCAGGAGCCAACCAAGTCCCGGGACACTGGCAGATCAGGATTGAGCCAGCGACCAGATCCAGAGTCAGCGATCTCCACCAGAACAGGTTCAACCCCAAGCCAGGGACTTCTGCAGGAGGGGCTCCAGACCACGATTTACAGAAACAGGGCAAAGCCTGCAACGTAGGCCAAAGTAGGCCTAAGATAGCAAACTGCAAATGGGCGAGCAAAGCACAGGAACACTGAGCTATCTCCAGGAACACCAAGTAACCAACGGGGTAACTAGAACTATAACATTGACTGTACCATGAGGAACAATCATATATGAGCTTTGGATTCTTTGGCACCTAGAAGATTATTCAACAGAATCTCCGACAGCCCCAACCACAACTATTAGTGAAAAGATGAATAGAAAAGGTAAGATCACATGCTACACCACAAAGAGCAACACATTAACAGTAAACCTAAAGACCCTACAACAGCAAGACCTGAACAACCAAAAATGGATGAACCAGAAGATAATGACATAAAAGATAACTTCAAGAGAATGTTTGAAATTCTTAAAGATGAAATGAGAAATTCCCTTAAAGAAATTGAGGAAAAGACAAAGAAAAAAATTGGAAGATATCAGCAAATCACTTAAAGAGAATCAAGAAAAAGAAATCAAACATATAAAAGAAACTATTCAACACTTGAAAACTGAAATATAAACAATAAAGAAAACACAAGCCAAAGGAATTATAGAAACAGAAATCATGAGAAAAAGATCAGGAAACACAAATGCAAGCATGAACATCAGAATACAAGAGATGGAAGAGAGACTCTCAAGTGCTGAAGATACAATAGAGGAAATAGACTCATCAGTTAAAGAAAACATTAAATCTAACAAAAGCTTAACCCACAATATTCAGGAAATATGGGACAGCATTAAAAGGCCAAATCTTAGAATAATAGGTATAGAAGAAGGAGAACTTCAACTCAAAGGTACAGAAAATTTATTTAACAAAATCATAGAAGAAAACTTTTCCTATCTAAAGAAAGATATTCCTATGAAGATACAAGAAGCTTACAGAACACCAAATAGACTGGATCCAAAAAAAGTACTCTTGCCACATAATAACCAAAACACTAAATATATAGAGTAAAGAAAGAATATTAAGAGCTGCAAAGGAAAAAGGCCAAGTAACATATAAAGGTAGACCTATCAGAATTACATCTGACTTCTCATTGGAGATGATGAAAGCCAGAAGGCCATGGTCAAGCATTATGCAGACATTAAGAGACCACGGATGCCAGCCCAGACTACTATACCCAGCAAAACTGTCAATCACCATAGAAGAACAAAACAAGATATTCCATGACAAATCTAGATTTCACCAATACCTAGCCACAAACCCAGCCCTACACAAAATACTAGAAGGAAAATCCCAACCCAAGGAAGATGGCTACACCAGCAAAAACACAGACAATTGATGATTTAAGAACGGCAAAATCTAAAGAAGAAAAAAAGCCACACAAATTAACATCACCAATGATGAAAACTAAATTAACAGGAGATAGCAATCACTGGTCATTAATATCCCTTAATGTAAATTGACTCAACTCACCTATAAAAAGGCACAGGCTAACAGACTGGATATGAAAACAGAATCCATCCTTCTTCTGCATACAAGAAACATCTCAACCTCAAAGACAAACATTGTCTCAGAGTAAAGGGTTGGGAAAAACTATACCAATCAAATGGACCTAAGAAACAAGCAGGTGTAGCTATCCTTATATCTAACAAAATAGACTTCAAGCTAAAATCAGTCAAAAAAGACAAAGAAGGTCATTTCATATTAGTCACAGGAAAAAATCCATCAAGAGATAATTTCAATACTGAATGTCTATGCCCTAAGTACAAGGGCACCCTCAGATATGAAAGAAACACTTCTAAAGCTTAAATCATACATTAAATCCCACACACTGATAGTGGGAGACTTCAAAACTCCCCTCTCACCACTGGACAGGTCAATCAGACAAAAAATGAACAGAGAAATAAGAGAAGTAGCAGATGTTATGACTCAAATGGACTTAACAGACATCTATAGAATATTCCATCCAAACAAAAAAGAATATACCTTCTTCTAAGCACCTCATGGAACCTTCTCAAAAATTGACCACATACTTGGTAACAAAACAAACCTCAAAAAATGCAAAAAATTTGAAATAACCCAATGTACCTTATCAGATCACTATGGTATAAAACTAGAAGTCAACAGCAATACTAATTCCAGAAAACCCACAAACACATGGAAATTAAATAATGCTCACCTGAATCATCAATGGGTCAAGGAAGAAATAAAGGGAGAATTAAAGACTTCCTAAAATTCAATGAAAATGACCACACAACATACCCAAATTTATGGGACCCAATGAAAACAATGTTAAGAGGAAAGTTCATAGCACTAAATGCCTACATAAAGAAGCTGGAAAAATCCTACACTAGGGAATTAACAGAACATTTGAAAACTTTAGAACAAAAAGAAGCAAACTCGCCTAAGAGAACTAAACGGCAGGAAATAATCAAAGTGAGAGATGAAATTAACAAAATAGAAACAAAGGAAACAATACAAAGAATCAATGAGACCAAGAGCTGGTTCTTTGAGAAAATCAACAAAATAGACAAACCTTTATCCAAATTAACCAAAAGGTAGAAAGAGAATATCCAAATTAACAAAATCAGAAATGAAAAGGGGGACATAACAATAGATACGGAGGAAATACAGAGGATCATCAGGTCATGTTTTGAAAACCTGTACTTCACACAATTGGAAAATTTAAAGAAAATGAACAACTTTCTGGATAAATATCACTTATCAAAATTAAATCAAGACCAGATAAGCAAACTAAACAGACCTAAAACTGCTGAAGAAATAGAAACAGTCATCAAAAGTCTCCCATCCAAAAAGAGCCCAGGACCAGATGGTTTCAGATCAGAATTCTACAAGGCTTTCAAAGAAGAACTAATAGCAATACGCCTCAAATTATTCCACACAATAGAAACAGAAGGAACATTGTCAAACACTTTATGAGGCTACAATTACCCTGATACCCAAACCACAGGAAGACATTACTAAAAGAGAGAATTACAGATCAATCTCACTCATGAACATTGATGCAAAAATACTAAATAAAACACAGGCAAATCGAATCCAAGAACACATCAGAACCATCATCCACCATGATCAAGTTGGATTCATCCCACAGATGCAGGGATGGTTCAACATATGAAAATCTGTCAATGTAATCCACCATATAAACAAGCTGAAAAATAAAAACCACATGATCATCTCATTAGATTCTTAAGCTTTTGACAAAATACAACATCCCTTCATGATAAAGGTCTTGGAGAGAGCAGAACTACAAGGAACATACCTAAACATAATTAAGGCAATATACAGCAAGCCAACAGCCAACTTCAAACTAAATGGAGAGAAAATCTCAGAGATTCCAGTGAAATCAGGAACAAGACAAGGTTGTCCATTCTCTCCATATCTATTCAATATAGTTCTTGAGGTCCTAGCTAGAGCAGTGAGACACAAAAAGGAAATCAAGAGGATACAAATTGGAAAACAAGACTTCAAACTCTCACTGTTTGCTGATGATATGGTAGTTTATATAAGTGATCCCAAAAATTCTACCAAGGAACTTTTACAAGTCATAAACAGTTTCAGCAATGTAGCAGGACACAAGATCAACTCAAAAAAGTCAGTAGCCCTCCTGTATGCAAATGATAAAACGGCTAGGGAAGAAATCAGAGAAACAACACCCTTCACAATAGCCACAAATAGCATAAAATACCTTGGAGTAACTCTAACCAAACAAGTGGAAGACTTGTATAACAAGAACTTTAAATCTTTGAAGAAAGAAATTGAAGAAGACACCAGAAAGTGGAAAGATCTCCCATGCTCTTTGGTAGGCAGAATTAACATAGTAAAAATGGGAATCTTACCAAAAGCAATATACAGATTCAATGCAATGCCCATCAAAATCCCAGCAAAATTCTTCAAAGACCTCAAACTTCATATGGAAAAGCAAAAAACCCAAAATAGGCATAATAATCCTGAACAATACAAGAACTTCTGGAGGCATCACAATCCCTGACTTCAAACTCTACTACAGAGCTACAGTACTGAAAAATAGCCTGGTATTGGCATAAGAATAGACAGGAGGACCAATGGAACCAAATACAAGACCCAGATATCAATCCACACATCTTCAAACACCTGATTTTTTTGACAAGGAAGCAAAAAATATCAAATGGAAAAAAGAAAGCATATTCAACAAGTGGTGCTGGCATAACTGGATATCAACATGCATAAGAATGAAAATAGATCAATATCTATCACCATACACAAAACTCAAGTCCAAATGGATCAAACACCTCAACATAAAGCTGGCCACACTGAACCTTATAGAAGAGAAAGTGGGAAGTACACTTGAACGCTTTGGCATGGGGAACTACTTCCCAAATATAACCCCAGCAGCACAGATACTGAGACAAACAATTAATAAAAGGGACCTCTTGAAACTGAAAAGCTTCTGTAAAGCAAAGGACACGGTCAATGAGATAAAACAACAGCCTACAGAATGGGAAAAGACCATTTCCTACAGAATGGGAAAAAACCCTTCATCAGACAGAGGTCTGATCTCCAAAATATACAAAGAACCCAAGAAATTGGACACCAAAAGAACACATAATCCAATTAAAAAAATGGAGCACAGACCTAAACAGAGAATTTTCAACAGAAGAATCTAAAATGGCTAAAAGACACTTAAGGAAATTTCAACATGCTTAGTTGTAGCAATGAGGAGTGGGCCGCGTTCCTGGCGGCTGGCTAGCTTAACTCCCAAAATAATTACCCAGAAACTGTATTCATTTAATTACTGCCTGGCCCATTATATCTAGCCTCTTCTTGTCCAAATCTCACATCTTAAACTAAACCATTTCTATTAATCTGTGTTTACCATGAGATCGTGGCTTACCGGGAAAGATTCAGCATGTCTGACTCTGGCGATTTCATGGCGGCTCTCTCTGTCTTCTTCCCAGCATTCTGTTCTCTTTTCCCCACCTATCTAAGTCCTGCTCTATCAAAAGGCCAAGGCAGTCTCTTTATTTAACCAATGAAAGCAACACAAATGCAGAAGGACCTCCTACACCACTTAGTCATCAGAGAAATACAAATCAAAACAACTCTGAGATTCCATCTTACATCTGTAAGAATGGCCAAGATCAAAAACACTGAAGACAACTTATGCTGGAGAGGTTGTGGGAAAAAGGGAACACTTCTGCTTTGCTGGTGGGAATGCAAGATGGTACAACCCCTTTGGACATCAGTGTGGTGATTTCTCAGAAATTTAGGAAACAACCTTCCTCAAGACCCAGTAATACCACTTTTAGGTATATATCCAAGGGATGCTCAATCGTGCCACAAAGACATGTGTTCAACTATGTTCATAGCAGCTTTGTTTGTCATAGCCAGAACCTGGAAACAACTTAAATGCCCCTCGACCAACAAATGGATTAGGAAAGCGTGGTACATTTACACAATGGAGTACTACACAGCAGAAAAAAATAGCGACATCTTTACTTTTGCAGGAAAATGGATGGAGCTAGAAAACATTATTTTGAGAGGTAACTCAGACCCAGAAAGATAATTATCACATGTACTCACTCCTAGGTGGTTTTTAAACATAAAGCAAAGAAAACTAGCCTACAAACCACAATCCCAGAGAATTTATACAACAATGAGGACACTAAGAGAGAATCACATTGATCTAATCTACATGGGAAGTAGAAAGTAGAAAAAGACAAGATCTCCTGAGTAAATTGGGAGCATGGAAATCATGGGGGAGGCTTGAAGGGAGGAGGGGAGAGGCACAGTGAAAAATGTAGAGCTCAATAAATATCAATAAAAAAATGACAAGAGAGATACTGGCCACCTGGATAATCACTCTTGGTTTCTCCATGGTTGTTGGAGCAGAGTCCCAGGAGAGCATCAGTCTTTCCTGTGGAATAGGAACTTAGGGGAACTGGTCTACCCTGTCTAGGCAATGAGGGGCAATCAACTCCCCAACTTTTGTCCTGCCTGTCCACAGTTTCTGTCCACAGTTTAGACAGGGTCATAGCAACAGGTAACATGAAGGATGGTTTTTCATTCAGTGGCCAGCTTTGTGTCATTTAAAGAAAGCTCCAAGTGGAGGTTCTTCTGTGCCTGTCATCTTCTTTGAAGGAGATTATGGGTGCTTCCAGGAGCTAGCATTTCTCTATATCACAAAAAGTTTTATATTATTATTATTAAACATTTAAATGCCATATTCAGCAGATCTCTGAAGAGTCTGAGGACCATCTATCTATTAAGCATATCTGATTTAGTTACTTATTTTAGGCTTCACTTTGAAAGCATTTAGAGGACGCTAAATAAAGCTTATTCCTGTAATTAATTACATAGTATGTAGCATGACTAAAGTATATAATAATTAATAATAATAATAAATAATAAATAATTACATAGTATGTAGCATGACTAAAGTATAGTTCTGAACACACTAAAGAATCTCATCATTTGTAAGGTGACTAACCATTAACTTTCATTTTTTAATTGTCCTTCACAGTTTATAATGTATTAGTACATTTATAAGACTTTACATTCCATCCCTTGCTAGTTCTAGCCTTAAAATATAACAATATTTGAATCAAAACTCTCTAGTATCAAAAAACTTTTAATCATTGATACAGTCCATAGAGAAACTAGTGAATTTATTTTCCTTTTATAGTGCACCATTTTGAGATATTGCCATTTTTTTATGGATTAGTGTATCCAAATAGCTAAAGTTTAGCAAAGTAAGAAAAGATAAGGAAGCCAGACAGATATTGCTATGAACTTGTGTAGACCTTAGGAGTTTATAAATCTTGATTATCAAATATACTTTATTAATCAAACATATATAGCTAAATTTTCTAGCAGCTTGGTGCAAAGACCCATGTGGACAGACATTCATCTTAGATCAGCTTCTTACAAACTGAATAGACCTTTACTACTTAAAATGTTATCATCATATGCAGTCTACTTTAAGTCAGACTTGAAACACATATATAGTAATGGTAGCAATTTCAAGCTTAAATTTCTACCATCATACAAAAATCCATACCAACCCAAAATATTTGAGACTTGTTGTTGCTTCTCTGGTCGAAAAAGAGATACAGTAATAACCAGAGACCTCATTGGGACTAAAGTTTTAGAAATGTTGCTTTGGGTCATGAGATCATCTTAAGTTGGTGAAGTCACATGGCATGTACTCTTTAACCTTGGTAAAGATGGTTGTGAGCAATGTGGCTGCCTACTTCCTGACAAGGTCACCAGCAATAGGGAGGAAAGTCACATGGTTGTTATTAAAAACATGTTTTCCTAGTAGATTTCTCTCTCCATATATATATATGGTATATGTATTTTAAATGAGAATTGAATATGTGTATATATTTTTTAAAATGAGAACTGAATCCAAGTTACATGCACATATACACACAAAATTGAATCCAAGTTACATACATACATATATAGAAATGAATCAATGTTGCATACACACATACACATCACACATACATATCCCAAACATGAGTTTAATCACACACACACGCACACACGCACACACACACACACACACACACACACATATAAATTTTGATGATTACAAGCCTTTTGTTCTTTTGTTATAAGTTTAAAGATAAATTACAGATGACATAGATGCTAAACCATACCTAATGAGCAAGTTACAAATCCTGAGATAAGACGTTGCAACATAATCTTAAGATACATATTTATTTTGAGAGCAGAGTACAGACAAATCATAGAGATAAAAGGGTTTTTCTTTTTTGTTTATTTAACATATTTATTTATTTTTTATTTATCCCCTCTTTTCCTTCCAGTCCCTCCCCCCACATTCCCACTGATCTCCACTCTCACATTATTTCTATTCAGAAAAAGGCAGATTTTGCATAGATATCAACAAAACTTGGTGTAAAAGGTTGTGGTAAGATTAATCACATCCCCTTGTATTAAGGATGAACAAGGCAAACCAGTATGAAGAATAGGGTCCCAATAGTCAGCAAAAAGGTCAGAGACAGTCCATCATACCATTATGAGAAGACCAAGCTACAAAACCGCAACATATAAGTTGACGGCCTACATCAGTACCATGCTCCTGGTTATTGGTTCAGCTTCTGTGGGTCCTATGAGCCCAGGTTGATTGATTCTGTGGATTTTCTTGTGATGTCCTTGATTCCTCTGGCTCCTACAATCCTTCCTCCCACTCTTCTATAGGATTTGCCAAGCTCCGCCTATGTTTTGCTGTAGGTCTTTGCATCTGTTTCCATCAGTTGCTGGATGAATCCTCTCTGATGACCTTTGGACTAGGCACCAATCTATGAGTAAAGCAGAATATTATTAGGCATTATTACACTGATATTTTTTCCCCGCCAGTTGTGTTTGGCATGATGCCAGGTCTCTGGATCATCAAACTTGTGGGTCCTTTTACTCCAGGCAGTGTCAGGGGTGGGCTCACTTTTATGGCTAGGGTCTCAGGCTAGACCAGTCTTTGGTTGGCCACTCCCTCAGTCTCTGTACCACACTTACCACAGCACATCTTCCAGGTAAGACAGACTGTATGTAAGTAGAAGGCCATGTGGGCTGGGTTGGTATATAATACCTCCAGTAGAAATCTTACCTGGTCACAGGAGATGGCAGGTTTAAGCTACCTATCCACTATTGCTTCGAGTCTTAAATGGGGTCATCCTTGTAGATTCATGGGAGTTGCCTGTGCAATAAGTTTCTACCTCACCTCCAAACGCCCCCCCTTTTCCAGTTATCTCTTTAAGTAATATCCCCCTTTATCCCACACACCTGATCCCTCATGCTTCCAACCCCATCTGCCCCCAGTCCACCCTCAAAATCTATTGTATTATTTCCTTTTCTGATGGAGATCCATGCATTCTTCCCTTGTGCCTTCCTGCTACCTAGCCTCTTTGGATCTGTGGATTGTAGCATGATTATCCTTTACTTTACGGCTAAGAACCACTTATGAGTGAGTACATGTCATGTCTGTCTTAATTCATCTGGGTTACCTCACTCTGGAATTTTTTTTTTAGTTCCACTCTTTTGCCTGAAAATTTTCATGATATCATTGTTTTTAACAACCAAGTAAAGAAACACACCACAACCTCACAGACAAACATCACCTCAGAGTAAATGGTTGGGAAAAGATTTTCCAACCAAATGGATCTTAGAAACAAGTTGGTTTAACTATCTTAATAGCTAACAAAATAGACTTCAAACAAAAATCACTCAAAAGAGACAAATAAGGACATTTCATATTTGTCACAGGAAAAATCTCTCAGGAGGAAATCTCAATACTGAACATCTATGCCCCGAACACAAGGACACCCTCATATGTAAAAGAAGCACTTCTAAAGCTTAAACTACACATTAAACCGTACACACTAATAGTGGGAGACTTAGACACCCCATTCTCACCACTGGACAGGTCTGTCAGATTAGTAGAGAAATAAGGGAGCTAACAGATGTTAAGATTCAAATAGACTTAACAGACATCTATCGAACATTTTCAAATATAAAAGAAAATACCTTCTTCTTAGCACCTCATGAAACCTCTAAAATTGACAACATAATCAGTAACAAAGCAAATCTCAACAGATACAAAAACTTGGAATAACCCCATGTATCTTACCGGATCACCAGGGCTTAAAGTTAGAATACAACAGCAACACTAATTTCAGAAAGTCCACAAACACATGGAAATGGAACAGTGCTCACCTGAATTGCCAATGGGTCAAAGAACAAATAAGGAAAGAAATAAAAGACTTCCTAGAGTTCAATGAAAAAGACTGCAGATTTCCCAACTTGTGGGACACTAAGAAAGCAGTGTTAAGAGGAAAATCCATAGCACTAAATGCCTACAGAGGGAAGCCAGAAAAATATGACACTAGTGAGTTAACAGAACACCTAAAAACTATAGAACAAAAAGAAGCAGAACTAGATGACAAAAAATAATGAAATTGAGAGCTAAAATCAGCAAAATAGAAATAATACAAAGAATCAAAGCGACAAAATGTTGTTTCTTCAAGAAAAATCAACAAAATAGATAAAACTTTATCCAAACTAACCAAAAGATAAAAGAGAACATCCAAATTTACAAAATCAGAAATAAAAAGAGGACATAATAACAGACAAAGAGAAAATTAAGAGAATCATCAGGTCATACTTCAAATAACTGTACTCCACAAAATTGGAAAACTTAAAGGAAATGGACAATTTTTTGTTTAAATATCACTTACCAAACTTAAGTTAAGACCAGATAAGCAAATTAAATAGACCTATAACAGCTAAGGAAAAAGAAACAGTCACCAAAAGTCTCCAAACTTACCAAAAGCAATCTACAGACTCAATTTAATGCCCAGCAAAATTCTTCACAAGAACATATGCTCAACTATATTTAGAGCAGCATTATTTATAATAGCCAGAGCCTGGAAGCAACCTAGATGCCCCTAAGCTGAAGAATGGATGAAGAAAATGTGGTACATTTACACAATGGAGTGCTAAACAGTGGTAAAAAATAATGACTTCTTGAAATTTGCAAGCAAGTAGATGGATCTAGAAAAAACAATATTGAGTGAGGTAACCCAGACCCAGAAAGATAAATATAATATGTACTCACTCATAAGTTGATTTTAGCATAAAGCAAATAAAAAACAGCCTACAGTCCACAACCCCGGAGAATCTAGACAACAAAGAGAACCCTAAGAAAGACAAAGGAAACAGAAAGGATAAGAGCTCCTGAGTAAATTGGGAGCATGGTGGTCATGGGATAGGATAGAAGGAGAAGGGAGGAAGAAAGAGGAGTGGAGAAAAATGTATAGCGCAATAAAAAACAAAAACAAATTAAAAGTTAAGAAAAAACAGCCAAGTAAGACTCTATTTTGTAAATGTACCAAATTTTCTTTATCTACTCTATAGTTGAGATACATCTAGGCTGCTTCCAGGTTCTTGTTATTACAAATAAACTGCTATGAACATAGTTGAGCAAATATCTTTGTAGTATGATTGACCTTCCTTTGAGTATATACCTAAGAGTGGAATTGATGTGTCTTTAGGTAGATTGATTCTCAATTTTTTGAGAATCTGACATATTTCCAAGGTGACTGTACACGTTTGTATTCCCAACAGCAGTGGAGGGGTGTTCCCCTTGCTCTACATCCTCCCCAGCATGAACTATTACTTTTTTTTATCTTAGCCATTCTGACAAATGTAAGATGGAATCTCAGAGTCATTTTCATTTGCATTTCCCTGATAGCTACAGATGCTGACCATTTTCCTAAGTGTTTCTTGGACATTTAAGAATCTTCTGTGAAGACTTCTGTTCAGATCTGTATTCCATTTTTTTAAATTGGATTACTTGTTTTGATGTCTAGTTTATATATATATATATTTGGAAATTTCCCCTCTGTCAGATGTGGGGTTGGTGAAGATCTTTACCCATTCTGTAGGCTGCCATTTTGACCTACTGATGATATAGTTTGCCTTAAAGAACCTTTTCAATTTCATGTGGTACTATTTATTGCCAGTCTTAGTGTCTGCACTATTGGTGTTCTACAAATGAAGTTGTCTCTTGTGCCAAGGCTTCCAAGGCTATTTCCCACTTTCTCTTCTGTCAGGGTCAGTGTATCTGGTTTTACATCGAGATCTTTGATTCACTTGAAACTGAGTTTTGTTAAGAGTGATAGATATGGATCTATTTGCATTCTTCTATAAGCTGCCATCCATGTATGCCAATGCCATTTGTTGAAGATGCTCATTTTTTCCATTGTTTAATTTTGGCTTCTTTGTTGAAGATAAGGTGTCAATAGGTGTGTGGATTTGCATCTGGGACTTTGATTCCATTCCATTGTTCCACCTCTCTGTTTTTATGCAAATACCATGTGGTTTTTATTACTACAGCTCTGGAGCAGAGCTTGAAACCAGGGATGGTGATACCTCCAGGAATTCCTTTATTGTATAGGATTGTTTTGGTTATCATAGAATTTTTGTTTTTCCATGTGATATTGAGTATTGTCTTTTCAGGATTTATAAAGAATTGTGTTGAAATACTGATGAAGAGTGTGTTGAACTGTACATTGGCTTTGGTAGAATGACTATTTTTACTAGGTTATTATGTACTTCCAATACATAATCACAGGAAATCTTTCTCACTTCTGAAATAGTCTTTACTTTCTTCAAAGACTTGAAGTTCTTGTCATACAGGTCTTTCACTTGCTTGGTTAGAGTTACCCCAAAATATTTTATATTATTTCTGGCTATTGTGAAGGATGTTTTTTCCTTGATTTCTTTCTCAGCCCATTTAACATTTGAATACCGAGGGCTACTGATTTTTTAAGTTAATCTTGTATCCAGCCATTTTGCTGAGAGTGTTTTTCAGCTGTAGGAGTTTCCTGGTAGAATTTCAGGGATCACTTACATATACTAGCATGTAATGTAAAAAGAGATACCTCAACTTCTCCTTTCAAATTTGTATCCACTCGATTGTTGTCTTATTGCATCCATTAGTTGTCTTATTGTTCTAGCTAGAATTTCAAGTACTCTATTGAATAGATCTAGAGAGAAGGAATAGCCTTGTCTTGTTCCTGATTTTAGTGGAATTGCTTTGAGTTTCTCACAATTTAATTTGATGTTGGTTACTGGTTTTCTGTCTATTTCCTTTATTATGTTTAGGTATGTTCTTTGTATCTTTGATCTCTCCAAGACCTTTATCATAAAGGGGTGCTGAGTTTTGTCAAAGGCTTTTTCAGCATCTAATGAGATGATTATGTGTGTTTTTTTTCTTTCAGTTTGTTTATATGGTGGAGTACATTGATAGGTTCTCATATGTTGAACCATACCTGAATCTCTGTAATGAAACCTACTTGATTGTGGTAGATTATTTTTTCGATGTGTTCTTGGTTTTGGTTTGGCAGTACTTTATTGAGTATTTTTGCATTGTGTTCATGAGGAATATTGGTCTGTAATTTTCTTTTTTGTTGTCTTTGTGTTGTTTTGGAATCAGAGGATGACTATGGCTTCATGAAATGAATTTGGTAGAGTTCCTTCTGTTTCTATTTTGTGGACTAATTTGACAAGTATTGGTATTTGCTCTGTGTTGAAAATCTAATAGAATTCAGTGCTAAAGCCATATTGCCCTGGAATTTTTCTTTTGTTCAGAGACTTTAATGACTGCCTTTATTTTCTTAGTGGAAATTGTTGGCCTATTTAAATTGTTTATCTGATCTTGATTTGACTTTGGTAAGTTAAATCTATCAAGACATTTGTCCATTTCTTTTACACTTTCCAATTTTGTAGAGTACATATTTTTGAAGTACAATCTCATAATTCTCTGGATTTCTTTGTTGTCTCTTGTTTCATTTCAGATTTTGTTAATTTGGATATTCTATCTCTGTTTTTTAGTTTTGGTAAGGTTTTGTCTATCTTACTGATTTTCTCAAAGAATGAGCTCTTTGTTTCACTGATGCTTTGTTTTGTTCTCTTTGTTTCTATTTTATTTATTTCAACCCTCAGTTTGATTATTTCCTGCTGTCTACTCCTTTTGGCGGGGGGGGGGAGCTTTCTTCTTTTTGTTCTAGAGCATTCATGTGTGTTCTTATGTTGCCAGTATGAAATCCTTATAAATTGCTCTAGGAATTTCTACAGCCAGTAACCTTTAAGTTACCTGCCCATTTGGGCATGGCCTCTTATACTATAAATGCCATGTAAAGTGTGCATCTGTACTTTCTTCCAGCTGTGGGATTCAATTGCTATTCCCCGTTCGAGCAGAGGACTGTAATATGTGAGTCTAACTCTAAATAAATAATCCTCTATTATACTCAATTCTGATCTAGTGTGGGGTTTCTTTTAAGTGTCTGTCTTCAATAAATTCTTTATGAAGCTACTCAGTGTTATGAGCTTTCCTTTGAGCTCTGCTTTAAATGTGTCTAGAAATTTGGGAATGTTGCATTCATTTTTATTACATTCTAAAAAGTCTTTCATTTCTTCCTTTATTTCCTACTTGATACCGTAGTCATTTGGTAGAAAGTTGTTCCATTTCTGTGAGTTTGTAGGCTTTTTGTTGGCTCAGTTGTTGAAATCCAGCTTTAATCCATGACAGTCCAGGATGCAGGGGGATATTTCAATTTTCTTATATCTGTTGAGACTTACTTTGTGACTAAATGTGACCCATTTTGGAGGATGTTCATGAGGGGATGAGAAGAAAATATATTCTTTTGTGTTTGGCTGAAATGTTCTGTAGATATCTGTTAGATCCATTTGGTTCATATTATTTGTTAGCTCCAGTGTTTCTATTCAGTTTTTGTCTGGATGATCTGTCCATTGATGAGAGTGGGGTATTGAATTCTCCCACGCTCAGGGTCTATGGGTCATTATGTAATTTAAGCTATAAGAGTGTTTCCTTTACAAACGTGGGTGCCCTTTATTTGGGGGCATTGATGTTGAGAATTGGGTTATCATCTTGACAGATTTTTTTTCCTTTGATGAGTATGAAGTATCCTTCCACATCTCTTTTGATTAATTCTGGTTTGAAGTCTATTTTGTTAGATATTCAAACAGCTACACCAGTTTGATTCTTGGGGCCATATGCTTTGAAAATCTTTTTTTCCAATCCTTTACTCTGAGCAATGTCTATCTTTAATGCTGAGGTATGTTTCTTGTATGCAACAGAAGGATGGATCTTGTTTTTGCATCTATTCTGTTAATCTGTGTCTTTTCATTGGGGAATTGCATCCATTGATATTGAGCTATATCAATGACCAATGGTTGTTAATTCCTTTTATTTTGTTGTGGCTGTTGGTAGTTGTGGTGGTGGTATGTGTGGAGGGGGAGAGAAAAGAAAGAGTTCCTTTCATAGAGGTGGGTATTTGGGGATTAGCGAGAAACAAGGCTCCAGGGAAACCCCCAGGAATTCACAAGGATGAATGATCACAGCTAAAACTCCTAGCAATAGTGGAGAAGGTGCCTGAACTGGCCATCTACTGTAATCAGATTGGTGACTACCCTAATATCATCAGAGATACTTTACCCAGTAATTGATAGAAGCAGATGCAGAGATCCACAGCCAAGCACTGGACTAAGCTCTGGAAGTCTTGCTGAAGAAAATGAGAAGGTATTGTATGAGCCAGGGGGTTATGATGGGGGAACCCACAGACCGTTGACCTGAGATCATGGGAGCTCATGGATTCTGGACCATCATTGAACAAGTCTGCATGGGACTGACTTTGGTCCTCTGCATGTGTGTAACAGTTGTATAGCTTTTTCTCTTTGCAAGGCTCCTAGTAGTGAGATTAGGATATATCCCTGGTGCTTAGCTGGCCTTTGGAAACCTGTTCCTCATGCTGGATTGATTACCTTGCCCAGCCTTGATGCAATAGGAGGAGCTTGGTTCTCCCTCAACTTGATGTGGCATGCTTTGTTCAAGCCCTTGGGCAGCCTGCCCTTTCTGTATGGAGATGGAGAAAGAGTGGATGGGGAGGGGGTAGATGGGAAATTGGGAGGATGGAGAAACTGTGCAATCAGTCCGCAAAATAAATGAAAAAAAAAAGTTAGTTAAATCAAAATTTAAAAAGGGAGAGTAAAACGACAACAACAAAAACATAAAGAAATCTACATCCATAGAGGAGGAGAGAGAGGGAGCCATGAAACACAGCACTGTGCAGGTGTATTCCTACAAGTCCCAAAGGGGATGAGAGAACTGAAGCTGTGGGGCTGGGGGCTGGAGCCAGAGACGGCCAGGAGAGAGCAGCGGGAAAGGGAGCTAGTACTAGTCTTTAGCAGAGACCCATAGGGTACCAAAGATCAGAGTCAAGAAAGAAAGTCGCCCACTTGGTGGGAGCTCTCAGGGCTAAGAAGCTGGCTCCTGGAGCAAAAGATACGTATGGTACTTGACAAGGAGAAACAAACAATAACTGAGAAGCACATATGTGTCTGTTCGGCGGCACAAAAGGTCAGAGGGAAGCAACCAATGGAGAGTTGGACTTTCAGATTTGGAATCAAATCCACAAACAAATGATCTGTATAAACCTTAGGAGAGTTATATTAACAGCTTGGTTCAGAGCAGGCCCTCTACAGAGGAGAATCATTGTGCGCATGCAGCTGGCCCGCTCTCTTGCTTTTTCCACTCTCGTCTGGTTCTGGCTTCCACTTTGCATCAACTGTAACTTAAACACAGGACATTTGCAGTGTGAGGAGGGAGACCAGACAGAAACAAGCAGGGCTTGAAGCTAAGAAGAAACAAGAAATAGGGAATGGAGAATTTTTTTTCCATTTCCCTGCATTGTTTACAGTATTTTTAAGGTTTCCAGATAAAGTTGAAATTAATGGTACCTTTAGTGGGTCACATTGGATCGATTATCTAAGAGGTATTTGAGGCTACATTTGACCATTAAGGCAGATGAGTTTAGAGGCCCTTAAGTACAGCACTAGGTGGAACAGTTGGGTGTTCTCTAAGAGGCACTGTAGAGTGGAGCATCACAGCTCCCGTAGGTGAGGTAAGCAGAGGAGGAGGGCCAAGGCCTAAAGTCCAAGGCATCCTAAGGACTTAGGGGGAACTGAGTGCAGAAGGCGTATGTCTAATAGTGGGTCACCACTTCACAGTTCAAGGGCCAGTTCTAAAATCCTGAGAGACATGGGCACCTGGTACCAGGACTTTCAAATGAAGTCAGGTGAAAACCATTCTAAAAGGGTTAGAGGTGGGTACCTCCACCTCCAAGTGTACCAGACTCCGAGAAGCATTTACATCAAATGAGAGAAAATGAGTCTGTTGCAGGTGGACTGGGGACAAGGGATAGGGTCCCCGTGTGCCTTAGACTCACAAGAGGAAGTATACAGGCACCGGGATATGCTACCAAGTCTTGGCACTAATGTTATGATTAACACAGCAGAACCAATGTTAAGAGTGGTGGAAGGTACCTTGGAGGGTAGGGGCCAAGGTGCACAGTAAAGAGATCACACCACACAATGGCTCTCATTTAAGAGGTTTATTGGCTGGCATGAAAAGCCACCTCAGAGTGGGGACATGAAAGAGGCAAGCGACAGAGATAGAGGGAGATAGTTAGACTGGGAGACAGAGTGATCTGGGATGGCAGGGACCTTTTAAAGGGTTGGCAACTCTTGATGAAGCTGCTGAGTTGCTGAGTCCCTGAGGGCAGGCTGGAAGAATGCCTGATTTCTAACCCCAGATAGTAAGACCCATAGGGGATCCAGGCAAAATGTGTTCCTGGGTATGGAAATGCTGACACTTAGGAATGGGAACGGGCTGCCTGGGGCTAAGGAGGTCCACAGAGGGAGGCAAGCAGAGCATTCCACCAGGATTATGCTTAGTCCCCCTGGGGATGGGAGCAGAGATTGAGGAGACATCATTGCAGAAGGTCTGCTCCATCGCTAGGGATGAGACTGGGGGCAGATATGACTTGGAAGGATGAGGGGAAAGGTGAAGATTTGCAGATCGCCCACTTGCTTCCCTGGTCAGGGAGTGCCTGCTGAAATTGGGGTTTGGGATAAGGCACTGAAATGAGTGAGGAGAAAGAAGTCAGGACAGGAACGATATGTATGATCCACTGGAGATGGGGACAGGCAGGGGTGCGGCTGCAGCAGCTGTTGTGCCGCAAGGCTGGGAACGAGACTGTCATAACCGTTTTGGAGGAGCACAGGGAGAGGTGAAGATCTGCAATCAGCCTACCTGTTCCTGGCAGGAGTGGCCCGCGGGTTCCTAGGGAATGCTTGCTGGAGTTGGGTCTGAGATAAAGCTGTTAATGTGAGGGCACCAAGGTGCAGAAGGCCTTAGAGAGGGAGCAGCGGTGGTGGGAGGGAGGCCTCAGCCGACTGATCTGCTGCAGGACTAAGGACAAGACTGAGAGATTGGAATTGGAGAAGACGGGACTCGTGAAGAACTGAAGTTATTCTACCTGTTACCCTGGTCATAGTGTCCTATATTGCTCATTTCTTAAACATGTAATACTACTTATTTAAAATCATTTAAGCATTTCTAAAATACAACAAAACAAAGTAAGTTTAAGTAGTAGGGGTTCTTGAACTTCGTTGATATAGTGGTACTTTGCTTTGCTGGGCATGGAGAGTTCTATACTTCGTTTTAGAAAGAAAAGGTGTTGACTACTTGAGGTTTGGTCATGATGGGTGCACCTTTTCTTAGAAATGAAATTTTCTTGCTGAGTTGCTGTCACCCTGCTCTTGTGTTTCTTTGTACAACAGAGGGAATATTTGTTCCAAACAGTGTAGGGGCTTTGCCAGATTTCAAGATCATCCAGGAGATTGTCTGCATCCCCCCTCTTGGGCGAGATGTTTCATGACCCTATTGGGTGTCCCCAGGGTCTTCGTGAATGAACCTCTTTTGGGACCAGTAATAGGACCAGGATGGAAAATTTCTCGGCAATTCAGGGAGAAGACCCGAAAGTACTGTGGGAACAAGGCAAATGTGTGTACAAACCAAGGTTAGAAATATCATGGAGAATGGCAAAGCACTCCTTGGTGGTAGGGAGATTCCAGAAGTTGAGAGAGAATGAGACTTGGGGTTAAGAAACCTCCTCCTTAGGGACAGGGATTGGGGAAGAGGCAGGCATTGAACTCTAAGGGCCAGAATGGGGGGAAAAAGTATGGCAAACTGAGCTCTAAGGAAAATAGAGAAAGGAAACAGTGGAGAATCAACTCCTTTGCCTGCCTCACAGGTTGTCCTAGCCCATTCAAAATGCTCCTCCCTTCCCAGACTAAGGAGAGATTGGACACTATGAAAGAGGCCTCTAAACCTAAGTTCAGCTCCTCATCTTCTCTCTCTTCTCCCCTTCTACACCCAGTAATAGAATAGCAAAAAATCACCGGGTTGATTGACCATTTTCCACTCTGACATTCCAGGTGAGGAGTTGTCATTTTCTTCCTTTGAAGCAAATAGGCTGTCATGATTGACAATACTGGTTTCTCCATTGCTTATTCTAAACTGTGATTCAAACAATACCCAAAAGGTAGATTGCCAGATGCTATGACATGCACACATAAACACACATTCTCAAAATAAATAAATGTGAATTTTTTTGGAAATGTGTCTGAAAATATGTATAATTCAATGTGCATTTGTGGTTAATAGGAACATCATAACCACGTCATATAAAGTTGTTGCAATGAGGGGTTCGGGCTGCGTTCCCGGCGCAGGGCCCCTTGTGCCATCCGGCTCCCGGTGTGTACCCGAAATAATTACACGGAAACTGTATTCATTCAAATACTGCCTGGCCCATTATCTCCAGCCCCTTATTGGCTAACTCTCACATATTATTTTAGCCCATTTCCATTAATGTGTATCGCCACTTGAGTTGTGGCTTACCGGCATGAGTCTAACCAGTGTCCATCTTGTGCTGGAGAAGCATGGCATCTGCGTCTGCCACACTGCCTTCTCTCTCACAGCATTTCGTTCTATCTACTCCGCCCACCTAAGGGCTGCCCTATCAAAAGGCCATGGCAGTTTTCTTTATTTAACCAATGAGGACAATACACAAATAAAAGACCCTCCTACACCATAAAGTACCAATACTTTGTGGGACTATAATATGATTTTGCTCAAATTTGTAATTAAACCTAGTGAGTGCAATAGACATAGCTCAAAAAGACACATGTCAGTCAGGGTACTCTGTACTCTAAGATATTCACAATGAAACAAAGAAATAGGTATTTTTCCTCTTCCTCCTTTTCCTTCCTCGTCTTTCTTTTCTTTTTTAAATCATCTTATTTTACATACTGATCCCAGTTCCCTCTCCCTCCCATTCTCCCACTCCCCCCACCTTCTCCCCAGCCCATCCACCATCCACTCCTCAGAGAGGGTGCGGCCTCCCATTGGGAGTCAACAAAGTCTGTCAGATCACTTGAAGCAGGGTATGCCTCCTTAGGGAATGGACTCCAAAGAGCCAGTTCATGTACTAGAGATAAATACTGGTTCCACTGCTAGTGGTCCCACAAGCTGCCCAAGCCACACAACTGTCATCCTCTAGTCTAGTATGGTCTTATGCTGATTCCTTAGCTGTCAGTCTGGGGTCAGTGAGCTCTCATTAGCTTGAGTCAGCTGTGTCTGTGGGTGTGACCATCATGGTCTTGACCTGTTTGCTCATGATGTCACTCTTTTCTCTCTGAGGCTGGACTCCAGGAGTTTGGCCCAGTGCTTAGCTGTGGATCTCTGCATCTGTTTCCATCAGTTGCTGGATGAAGGTTCTATGATGAAAACTAAGGTAGTCATCAACCTGATTACAGGGGAAGGGCAGTTTAGGTACACTCTCCACTATTGCTTAGCTTCTTGGCTGGCGTCATCCTTGTGGTTTCCTGGGAGTTTCCCTAGCACCTGGTTTCTTGCTAACCCCACAATGGCTTCCTCTTTCAAGGTATCTCTTTCCTTGCTCTCCCTCTCTGTTTTTTACGCAACTCAATCTTCTCAATCCCTCATGTTCTCCTTCCCTCTCCCCTTTTTTCCTCCCTACTCTGCTACCACCTTCCCCTCCTCTTCCCATGCTGCCAATTTACTAAGAAGATCTTGTCTACTTCCCCTTCCCAGGAGAATCCATGAATGTCTCTCTTTAGTGTTCTTCTTGTTTCCTGTAGGCTGGTTATCCTTTTTTTAGGGGTGTTGAAGTCTCCCACTATTAGTTTATGAAGTTTGACATTGATTTGAGCTTTGTAGTGTTTCTTTTACAAATGTGGGTGCCTTTGTATTTGGGGCATATATGTTCAGAATTGTGACTTCATCTTGATGAATTTTTCCTGTGATGAATATAAAATATCCGTCTTTATTTCTTTTGATTAGTTTTAGTTTGAAGTCTATTTTGTTAGCTATTACTATAGCTATAGCAGCTTGTTTCTTAGGTCCATTTGATTAGAAAATCTTTTCCCAACCCTTTACTCTGAGTGATATCTGTCTTTGATGTTGAGGTGAGTTTCTTGTATCCAGCAGAAGGATGGATCCTTTTTCTGTATCTAGTCTGTTAGCCTGTGTCTTCTTATAGATGAATTGAGACTGTTGATATTAAGAGAAATTAATGACCAGCAATTGTTAGTATCTGTTATTTTTGGTTTTGTTGTTGGTGGTGGTAAGTGTGAGTGTGTTTCCCTTCTTTGGGATTTGCTATTGTGGTGTTATCTATTGTCTGTGGTTTTGTTCATTTAGCTGGCTTCCTTGGGTTTGAGTTTTCCTTATAGTATTTCTGTAGGACTGGATTTGTGGGTAGGAATTATTTAAATCTGTTTTTTCTGGAATGTCTTGTTTTCTTTATCTATGGTGACTGAAAGCTTTGCTGGTTATAGCAGTCTGGCCTGGTATTCATGGTCTCTTAGTGTCTGCAGAATGCCTACCCAGGACCTTCTGTATTTCACAGTTTCCATTAAGAAATCAGGTTTAATTCCAATAGGTCTTCCTTTTTTATGTTATTTGACATTTTCCCTTTGCAGTTCTTAGTATTCTTTCTTAATTCTGTATGCTTAGTATTTTAATTATTATGTGGCAAGGGGACATTTTTTGTTGGTCCAATCTATTTGGTGTTCTGTAAGCTTCTTGGATCTTCATAAGCATGTTTTTTTTTGTTTTTTTTTTTTCTGGGTTGGGAAAATTTTCTTCTATGATTTTATTGTATATATTTTCTGTGCCTTTAAGCTGTACTTCTTCTCTTTCTTTTGTCCCCATTATTCTTAGGTTTGGTCTTTTCATGGTATCCAAGATTTTCTGAATATTTTATGTTAAGAGTTTTTTTTGGGGGGTTTTCATTTTCCTTTGGCCAATGAGTCTATTTCCTCTATCATATCTTCAACACCAGCAATTCTCTCTTCTGTTTCTTATATTCTGCTGGTTATCCTTGCATTTGTAGTTCCTGATCATTTACCCAGATATTCCATTTCTAGAATTCTCTCTGTTTGTGTTTTCTCTATTGTTTTTTATTTCAGTTTTCAAGCCTTGAACTGTTTGAATGGTTTGTTTCACTGGCTTAATTGCTTTTTCTTTGTTTTCTTGGGTTTCTTTAAAAGATTTATTGATTTCTTCCAATTTTTTGTTTGTCTTTTCCTCTATTTCTTTAAGGGAACTTTTATTTCCTCTTTAAGGGTATCTATTATCTTTAAAAAAGTTATATTTAAGGTCATTTTCTTCTGTATTAGGATGTGCAGGTCTTGCTAGTGTAGTTTCTGGTGGTGCCACATTGCTCTTTATGTTGTTGAATGTGTTCTTACACAGACATCTGCCTATCTCTTCTTTTAGTGGGTGAAGGTAGGGTCTGTGCTTCATGGGGTCTCTCTTCCTCTAATTGGTGAAGGTGGGGCCTCTAACTTAGATGGTCACACTTCCTCCAGATGTGGGCAGGTCTGTGCCTCTGGTGGACACTGGTATGATTCAGAAGCTCCTCTGTGTGTAGGTGGTGCAAAGGCGCCAATGGTTGTAGATGCTATGTGATGGGGGTTTGAGGAGGCTGTTCTCAGGTCTCCTGGGCTCCAGTGGGTGATGGTGGGGCACAGGATGTGCCTCCAAAAATTATGTCCTATAAAGTAGAGTCC
This sequence comes from Ondatra zibethicus, assembly GCA_004026605.1. Classification (NCBI taxonomy): domain Eukaryota; kingdom Metazoa; phylum Chordata; class Mammalia; order Rodentia; family Cricetidae; genus Ondatra; species Ondatra zibethicus. The sequence goes on along the minus strand of PVIU01009883.1, from coordinate 13,812 downwards.
TCTAAGAGGTCAACCCTATACTTACCCCTCCCAGTGGGGACGGGACAAAGGCTCTAGTGGTCGCAGATGCTGTGAGGGGTGGTTGGAGGGGGGTGAGGGGAAGTTGCTTCCAGGTCTCCTGGCCTCTGGTGGGTGGGGGTAGGGTACAGAATGTGCCTCTAGGGTTCATGCTCTAGAGAGGCCCTCTAGCAAGCCAGGTACTCACATCTCCAGGTCGGGGCAGAGTCAAGGTTCCAGTGGTCACAGATGCCATGGGGGGTGTTTGGGGATGTAGGGAGGCTGCTTCTGGGTCCATGGGGCTCTGGTTGGTGGGGATGAGCACAGGATGTGCCTCCAGGATCTATGGCCTAGAGAGACCTCCCTGCTCTTTCTTTTCCATCTTCCTCTTCTACTAATTCCCAGTCAATTTTAGTGGTATCCTATGTGGTGCTTTGAATAAGACAAGTCTTTCCTAGGCTTAGATATCTGAATTTTTGGTCCCCAGTTAGTGATGGAGCTTGGAGAAGTTTAAGAAGTGTGGCCTTGCTAGAGGAAGTATGCCACTTGGGGTAGACTTTGGGAGTTTGTAGCCTTGGCCCACTTCTAGTTGGCTCTCTCTGCTTTATGTTTGCAGTTGATGTGAACTCTTAGTTCCATGAATTTATTGGTGTACTTGTCATTTGCTGCCATTCCTTCCTGCTATGTCCTCCCTCTGGAGCCCTAATTCCAAATAAACCCTTCTGTAGCTTTCTTCTGTCCCTGATATTTTATCACAGCAACAAAATTTAACTAATCCAGAGATTGATACCAGAGTAGATTATTGTTATGAAAAACTTGACCATGGTTCCTTTTGTCTGGTTGGTTGGTTGTTTGTGAAAGTGGAAGGCTTTGGAATTTTGAACTAGGAAAGTAGTTGACTGCTGTAAGCAGAGAATTACCATTCTTTCTGATAGGATCCTGAATGATAATAGTGCTGAGACCATTAAGAACTGTGGAAGCGCAGGTCAAGAACTTTCAAAGGGAAATAATATTAGCACTGAACTCATGTGATATTTTGACAAATAATCTGCCTGATTTCTGTCCATGCCTCCAGAACATGTCTGAGGCTAAATTAAAAAGTGCTTACTAATTTTCTTTGGTGGAAGAAATTTTAAGGTAGTACTAACATTAAATAAGTGTATGTTTGTTGGAGAAGGCCACCAGGCTAGCTTAGATCCTAAATAATAAAACAGAAACTGTATTAATTAAATCACTGCTAGGCCCATTAGCTCTAGCTTTTTATTGGCTAACTCTTATATTAATTTAACCCATTTCTATTAGTCTGTGTATTGCCACGTGGCTGTGGCTTACTGGGTAAAGTTTCCAGTGTGTGTCTCCAGTGGCTCCATGGCTTCTCTCTCTGACTCCGCCTTCCTCCTCCCACGCTTTAGGCCAAGCCAGTTTTCTTTATTCATTAACCAAGAAAATCAACACATAGACAGAGGGACCTCCCACACCATATGTTTGCTAATGATAACATTTATGCAAGTCTGTCGGGCTCTCCAGCAGATAGGGCTGAGGCAGAGCCAGTCCCACTGGTCTCTCTCTGGGGCTGAGTGGGATGGTGAGTGTTGACCATCCAGACCTACCCTGGCCACCTGAGAGAAACAGTGAGTTGTGAGTCTTGTTGAAGCAGGATCTCATTTAATTGTATTAGGCAGGAACATATATAGGGTTGTGATGGGGGTGGAAGTCTTGGGATGGGGTGAGGTGGAGTAAGGAATAAGGGCCAATAATATTCTGCCACATTAGCAGTGGCTGGTCAGAGACAGGTTTAGGTCAGGCTGTGCTGAGTCACTTATATGCGAAAGTCATGGCCAAAGGCAGGTCTCCAAACTCAAGCTAGGTTCAGGGAGTTACACTGGGCCTCATGCTGGGGCCTCATGAGGCCCAACACAAGTCTATAATGAAAAACAGCAAGTGGGACAGAAAAATACAAAATGTACAATTTGGAGAATAAAGCACCAGGAAGCTCAATTTTAAAGGAAATTATCACCATTCAGGAGAAGCCAGCTCTGCACTGCAAGACCTCACCCTGCTGTTTCTAACTTATGAAAAAGCACCTAAGGTGTTCTCAGCCCTTAGAAATCAATTGAATAAAAAGGCTGCTATTAATGTGATTTAAGGGGGACCAAGATCCATTCTGAGCTGTCAGCGGGGCTGACTTTAGAAATATGAAGCATGCAAAAGTGAAATGGTCACTTTTTTTGGTGTTGTTCCACAGTTTCACATAGCCACTGCAGCTAGGCAGTATGTGGCAACAGTGTCCCCTGTATGAAGGTTCTGAGAAGACAGGGGCCCTGAGAGGCCATTGTATGAAATTATAACGGTGAAGTGTGGGTTTCAGTGGAGGCTTAAAGATGTTGGAGATGCTAGAGTCCTGAGACATCTTTCAAGGAGAGCTGCATACAAAGAGTTAAATCATCCAGGGAGAAAGAGAGAGAGAGAGAGATCTATGTTGCAGGAAGCAAAGCTGGAAAGGTAGAGCCCTTTAAGTATGTTGAGAGCACTGCCTGCTCTTCCAAAAGCCCCGAGTTTAATTCCCAGCAACCACATGATGGCTCACAACCATCTGTAACGAGATCTGGTGCCCTCTTGAGGAAGAGACTTGGTCAGTTGTCCTCATCAACTTAGACCACGAAACCCAATATGGACAAGTTCAACAGAACCGCCATTTACGGGCTGCCCATGCATGCTTCAGCGTTACCAGGACATAAATTTCTTTATTTTCATTCACATGAAGCTACAGGATTTGGTGTTTTTCATGCTGGGTTTCAATCCTGCTTTACTAGAGCATTTCCTCGAGATGGCACCATTCCTCCCTTTAGAATGGTAATGTATATTCTGTGCCACTATATGTTGGAAGCATCTACTCTATTTTTTTTTATTTTGCATGAGGCTACAGAAAGAGATGAACCTGAGTCACAGAAGAAACTGTAAGCTTTGAATTCTAAGCAATGCTGAAACTGTAAAATACGATGGGGAATTTTGAATTTTGACTTAAATGAATTTTATATTGTGATATAGCCATTGGCCAGGGAGCTGGAACATAGTGATGTGAATCAGAATGTCCTCTCTGGTCCCAAGCATTTGAATATTTGCTTTGTAGTTGGTGGCTCTGTTTGGGGAGGTTTAGGAAATGTGGTCTTGCTGGAGGAAGAACATCACTGGTAGTGTGCTTTGAGAACCTAGAGCCTCACTGTGTTTGCCCTTACATCTCTCTGCTTCATTTTTGTAGTTGACTGTGTAGTATTTCTGCCTCGTGATCCAAACATCAGGCCTGCTTGCTGCAATACTTCCCTGCCATGTTAGACTCTTATCCACTTAGAACCATTAAATAAACAAACTAAATTAACTCCAAATTAAACTCGTCCATAAGTTACCTTGGCCATGGTGTTTTATCAGAGCAACAGAAAGGTTACTGATATACTGCAGCACTTTCCAATTTTTCTTCAAACTTGTAAACTTCTTTTGTTCTTCCTCAATTTCCTCCCCTTCCTCCTCAGTTTTCTTCTACCTTTCCCCAGCAACGTTAGTGGGATTTTCACCAAACTTTCCTTTAGATTTGTGGGCAACAACATGCTTTCTGTCCTTTTTCAGTTTCACAGTATTAGTGATGCATTGGTGGCTTCTTCATTACTCATGCTAGTATGTACCTCACCCAGATTTTTTGTCACATCTCCAATAGGTGGCAAGGTTTGTGGATTTAATCTCAGGGTAAAATCTGAAATATGAGGAGTCTTGACAGTGGTCTTCTTGAAGACAATAGTCCCTTTCCTTATTGCCTCCTGTAGCAGATCCATACGCCTTAATTTCCAAGTTGCAATGAGCTTTAGCCATTTTTCTGTTTGTGATTTCAGTAAATTTTCATCTCTCTTTCCTGGATGTTGTCTTCTGCAACAGGTCATTTCTTGGAAAACTCTCCCAAATTGACAGAGAACTCTGAGTTTTTTCCTTTTACATGTTTTTCTCTGCACATCTGAATACACACAAAAAAAAGGCAGATGTAGACATCTCACGCTTTGGTTTCTTAGGTAGGTCACCTTTAGCAATCCTGACTGTGTGCCTCACTAGTCTAATGTGGTTCCTTTTTTGTTCATTTAAAGTTTAGTCTTGTAATATATATCTATCATTTATCTGTCTGCCTGTCTATCTATGTATCATCTATCTATCTATCTATCTATCTATCTATCTATCTATCTATCTATCTATCTGTCATTTGTCTGTCTATCTATCTATTTATCTTCTCTGTCTATTTGTTTATCTGTCTGTCTATCTGTCTTGTCTGTCTATCTTGTCTGTCTATCTGTCTTGTCTGTCTCTCTATCTATCATCTATCTATTCTGTCTGTCTATTTATCTATCCTTCCTATCTATCTATCTATCATCTATGTATCATCATTCTATCTACCTATCTATCATCACTCTATCTATCTATCCATCAATCATCACTCTGTCTATCTATCTATCTATCTATCTATCTATCTATCTATCTATCATCTATCTATCTATCTATCATGTATCTATCATCACTCTATCTATCTATCTATCATGTATCTATCATCACTCTATCTACCTATCTATCATCTGTCTATCTATCTATCATGTATTTATCATCACTCTATCTATCATGTATCTATTATCACTCTATCTATCTATCTATCTATCTATCTATCATCTATCTATCATCTATCTACCTATCAATCATGTATCTCTCATCACTCTATCTATCTATCATGTATCTATCGTCTGTCTGTCTATCTATCTATCTAGTATCTATCATCTATCTATCTATCTATTTATCTATCTATCTATCTATCTATCAATCACAATTTTGAGCCAATCTCCTGCTGCCCAGCTGTCCTCACAGTGCAGTCTCCCTCGCAGCCAGGACTGTGTGTGGTATCAAAGCCCACCATTATCTTTGCTTATATATTTCCCTTTTGTTTCCCAACAATTCTTTTTTTAGTTTCTTTTTTTAAAAGATTTTTCTTTCTTTTTTATAATTTATTTATCATGTATATAGTGTTCTGCTTGTGGGACAGAAGAGGGCATGAGACCTCACTACAGATGGTTGTGAATCACCATGTAGTTGCTGGGAATTGAACTCAGGTCCTCTGGAAGAGCCCAACAATTCATATAAATATTTCACTGTGAATGTTTCAAAGTTTGTTTAACCATTCCCCAAGTAGTAAATTAAAAAGCTAAATAAACATACTTAACTTTTGAAAAGCACAATCTCTGTTGTTCAAACATATTTATAACAGCATTTTTCTTGCCCTAAATCATGGCAAACTAGTTTGACTGTCTTTTAAAGGTAGAAGAGTTGAAAAGGTTTAGGTTCTTGGTGGCAAATGTGTATTTAGAGAAAAATGCTGGACTCTTTCAAGTACCCTTTCTTGTTCCTCAAGTCCTGTGCCCCAGATAAACACAGGAGTGGCATGCATGTTCCTTATACAATCAGTAGGCTTTAGAGCCTTTCACACTCCTTCTCTATGCCAGATACTTCTCATGGACCATTGATGAATTCTACAAACTTAATGTCAGGTACAAGCTAAGTTATCACCAACACGGAGATTTGACTGTGGGCTAGTGTTGCTCTAAAAATAATTTACATACACTGTCTTTTCTCGTCTCTCATTATCCCGAGTCAGAGGAGATAAATAGTAGTCCAGCCATTTACTAAAAGGCAGTGTTGCCCAGTGACCCTCTGATATGTCTGTTTACCCACGCTCTTTCATAAGGAAAGGAAATTCTTTGGCTCTCCGTAATTGCATCACAAGCCTCCAGAAAACTTGATCATTTGAAGCAATAGCAATCACTTATTTGCTTATGATGCTGAAATTTGGTTAGGGCTTGGTGAAGATGGTACACATTTGCTTCCTTGGATTTCTGTTTGGTCTGGAATTTCCTAGATGGACTTGTTTGCACTATGCAGTCTGTGTCTTCATTGAGTACCTGAATCAGAGAGCCTGAGTGGGTATCTTTCTCTTTCCTGTGTGACCTGCTTGGGCTTCCTTGTAGTGTGGCCATCTCAGGCATCTCAGGCGACTCAGCAATCTTATACAGTAACTGGCGTTCTTCAGAATACAAAGAGCAACTAATTCCTTTATAATCTCGGGACATAGAAATTCAAGATCATCTCTTCTTCTACCTTTTTTGGCCAAAGCAATCACAAAGCCAGATCAGCTTTATAAGATAACTGGGTAAACAATGTTTAGATAAGGTCAAGTTTGCATTAAAGAACTTAGAGGATGGGTATGGTGCTACTGTAGTGGAAATATTCAGAAACTGCATTGTAGACAACTGTAAAGTTTGCAGAGAAGAAAGAAGTATCATAGACAGAGCTTATGAGAGTGGTGTATTACCTCCAGTATGCAAACTGAAGGACAGGTTCACGGAGGGCTCATTTGAATTGACATTGTTGGATAGATAGAATTAGATTTGCTTGTGTGAACAAATTGCCTCCAGGATATATGAGCGAAGGTCCAAGGTGTTTTTGCTGTTGTTGTTGTTTGGTGTTTGTGTGTGTGAATAAGAGGCTTCAAGACCCATGAGTCAATCTCTTTCTGAGCAAAAGATAAACTTAGGGACAGAGATGACTAACAGGATTGCCTTTCTTTGGCATTCTGGAGAACAAAAACATGTTGTCTTTGTCGGTATTGAAAATATTGGAAGAGATGGAGATCATCTCTCATCCCTTCCTTCAATTTGACACATGGAAGCAGCTTCCTCTCAGAGGACTGTTGTTAGGTAGACACGTGTATTTGTGTACATGTACATTGCTATTGACCCCAGACTGAGAAAATAGGCTATTGTGTTCCTGCTATGTTTTCTCTGGGGCTCAGCCTTCCTGAACCCTTGGCACTGCACCTGTAGTGCAGGCACAGCTGTGGATGGCATCACCAAGGTAATTATGAGAAGAATATGCTAATAAGCACATGCCTGTGATTAATGTGCCTTTTCTATTGCCTAGCAAACTCAAGCTGTATTTGTTGGGAAAAGATAATTAAATTGAAGTCAGTCAGATGCCTCAGCAAATATTTTATTTGATGTCTTACAGGACAATGGATGACACTGATGTTTATTTTTCCACCTGTGTCTAGGACTTAGGCTAGAGCCAGGCTTTGAGTTAAGCCTCTGCTCACACGAGTTTGACGTTGTACAAACAGGGGTTCGGAGGTGTACCTGGAGCTTTTTATCTTGTTAATGTTAGAGTATTGTGGTGCTGCTGCGTATTTGTTCTCTTAAGAGTAGATGAGATTGACTTGAAAAGTATACACTCCAGAGCTGCTAATCCTTCAATCTAGCCTCTCCCTGCACATCCGCTTTGATGTCTCCTTTGTGAATCTCTGTTGTGAGCATTTTAGATTCTTAAGCATCCAGTCTCTCTAAGTGGCCTTGGGGTCTGTTCTTCTCCATCACAGAGGATCTCTCCCTGCAACATCATGATGCTGGATTTCATTGCCTGGATTGCTTGATTTGGCTTCTCTTCTGGGACATATTTACTTGTTTCAGCAAGTGGATGTTGTGATCGTGACTTTTGTGTGGTAATTACATAGGACAAACCTTGCAAAGTTTCTTTTCCTTGTGTGTATCTCTGATACACCTTAGAGACAGAGAACAGAAGAAAGTGTGTTGAAGGCAAGTAGTCGTTTATTTTGGGTTCAATTGATAGTTTTCTTTAAAGACTTCATATGAATATGAGATTCCCATGTAGACAGATGACCATTTAAGACATTCAGGCTCCTGAACTGAGCAATTACTAGATTCTTGGCCTTTCTATCAGTAGATAGCCCTTGTTGGATTAGCCAGACCACAACTGCAAGCTACTCTAATAATTTCCATATATATTCCATTCTGTTACTCTAGAGAAACCTGACTAATACAATAATAAAGTTTGTTTAAAAATATTTCAGCAGAGTAAAACAATTTCCTTCTGCGAGATGCTGCATAGCCATGATAAACATACAGGCAAGACCACCCAATAGGCATCCTACTCAGTTTCTGTTCCTAACACAGAGGGTCCTATGTCTCATCAGGAGTGGCCAGAGGTCGGCCTCACAGTCTTCTGTGATTGGCTAACGCAGAGTGGTACATTTCTAGGGAGAAATTAAACTTAAGCATACATTTGGTTTTCAGAAAATTAATTTCCCTGGAGGAATTTGAAATTCTACAAGTTACTTCCTTATGGTTAATAATTTAAATCAACTTTTGTCTTATTCAACCATTTGATAGAAAAAATACTACATTTTGTTTACATTTCCCACCATTTTCTCTCCTTTTACAATATATTTCCATTATTTCCTTCAAATTCTATTAGAATTGTTTGACTTTCTCATTCTAGGGTATTCATTCGTATTATTTTCATAAGATGTAGGAGTTTTGCCATTTATAGCTGCTTCAATTAGCACTAACCCTAATATTCATGAGATCACATAATACCCAACTGTAATCATGATTCCTAGGTATCTTAGTTTGGGTTTTGTTGCTCTGAAGAAACACCATGACCACAGCAATTCTTATAAAGGAAAACATTTAATTGGGACCGGCTTACAGTTTCATAGGTCCATTATCAACAGCAGGAAACATGGCAGCATGCAGGCAGACATGGTACCAGACAAGGAGCTGGCAGTTCTATATCTTGACCCACAGGCAGCAGAAAGACACTGCCACACTAGACCTAGCTTGCTCTCTTGGTGGTTGCTCCCTATACCTGGAGGTCACTGCCTAAAGCCTGTTCCAGTGGAGTCACTGGCTCAGGCTTGTTCCCATGGATATCCCTGGCTCAGGCCTGCTCCCAAGGATGTCCCTGACTTGCACCAAATCCTGCAGCAATCTCTAACTCAGGCCTGCTCTCTTAGTGGTTGCTGCCTTGTACCTGCTCCTGTGGAGGTTGCTACCTCATGCCTGTTGGCGGAGGTCACTGGCTCAGGCCTGGACCCACAGAAGTCCCTGCCTTGGCCAGGTCCTACAGAGGTCTCTGGTTCGGGCCGTCTCCCTTGGCTGACATTCCCTCACTCCCTCGTACCTCGGACTGTGTAGATTCCAAGTAAAACTATTGGTGCATACTTCCTACTGTTTGAGAGCATGATTCAATCTTTCAGCTTTATCTGAAGAGGGAGGGTTCCAAGTAATTTGGGAGCCCAGGTGATGTCTGATGCTTTCATGAGGTGTTTCAGAAGAGTGGCAGGAAAATGGCTTCGATTTTCTGAGTCTACATTTTCTATTAACACAAATCTTGGAACTATCGACTCTGTGAATATTCTTGCAATGTGGTTAGTCGTAGCACCGAGGAAAGGAAAAGCTTGTGCCCAATTAGTAAGATGACCCATAAAAAGCAATAAATAGTTTAAGCAGCCATTTCTGGGCTTTTCTGTGACATCTATCAGAAGGAATACTCAGGAAGAGTCTTTGTTTAGGAGGCCTCCCCTCTGGGATGTGTTTTTTAGTCATTTTCTTGTTTATCTTTCGGTAAGTCACCTCTCTCTCTCTCTCTCTCTCTCTCTCTCTCTCTCTTTCTCTCTCTCTCTCTCTCTCTCTCACACACACACACGTGGGCACACAGACAACTGTTCAGCAATGATGTATTCCCCATATAGTTATAATATTTGTATTGTATCACACACGACCTGAGGTACTCAGTGACCCCCTTCCTTATATGATATGCACTTGTTGGAGTTCAGTATCTGGAGAATTTGTGGTCTCTTTGATAAAGGGGAAAGTGCCTTGCCAGAAGGGTACCATTATCCCTGGAGATCTGGTTGGCCTTGAAGGGTAAAGGGCCAAATATTGGTTATCTTTCTTTGATCCCTTTATCCTCATAGGTTTCCAAGAGTTCATTGCTGGATGCCAGAAAGAGAGATTCACCAGTCTTATAATCTTGGCTTCTGTGTGGCATTTAGACAAGGCTTATACAAAGCAAACTAAATAGTTCCATATGAATTTATAGTTTCCCCAAGTGGATAAAGTCTAACATAAACACAGGTAATTATCTTGATTAGACATGCATTCTTATTCTTTCAAGATAGTTCTCATACATGTTACCAGGAGCAATCAGTATAACCGTTAATAATCAAATATATATCATTCTTAAGTTCCATCCTCCAAAAGCCCTAAACAACTTACTCAGACCCGGTGTAACTCAGACTTAAGATTTCATTTTGTTTTCTTAACCTTTTATTTTCCATCCTTAAGACAAAATGTTATTTTGTCAAACAAAAGCCATCTGTTCTAAAGACCATCTAAAATACCTGCTTTTCTTTTTTACCCTTTATACCAAATTGTAATCTCATATTTATATCATTCTCAACTATTTTCTCTCATTCTCAACTATTTTCTCTCATACCTACTTAATATCCCTTTTCCATTTCATTTCCTAAATTAAGAACAATCCACTGGGGCACAATTTTAGGGGCTGCATTGCTGAAGAATACTGTTTTTCTCCTCCAATGGCCATCAATTGCCAGTAGCTTCCTATATGGGGATGGGATTTCTTATCTCTCTCCTTCATCCATGCTATGCTTTCAGATAGCCTGATAATATGCAGTTCTTGTTCATTCAGTCACAGCCACTATGAGTTCATAAGCATAATGTTTTGCATTAGCTTTCTTCAGTCAGCCACTTTTGCTAGCTCTGCTCCCTAAGCCTTGGAGAATGGAGTGTAATATAGATCTTCCCTTTAGGACTGTGCACTCCACAATAATGTATTCTCTGCGTGTGCTGACAAGTGACAGACCTCTGTATTAATTGTCACCTACTGTAAAAAGAAGCTTCTCTGAGAGGGGTGAGAAGTGCACTAATCTATGGGTATAAAGATAAGAGTTTAAGGAGCAATTTAATACTATCTTGATTTAGCAGAAATCAAAGATAGTATTAAATTCTTTTATATAAGTATATAAATACTTATAAATATATATATATATAAATAGTATATAAATTCTTTTATAGAGGCTATGACCCATATAATCACAGGCTTCTTAGCCCAGTTGACAGTACCAGAAATTAGTGCTGCCTTATGGAGTATGATTTAAATCCAATTAGAAAATTGTTGGTTGCTCTTCTGATGCTTGTGCCACTACTACTCCCATGGGCATGCTTTGCCTGGCCAGTCATTGTAGCTCACAGGATTCACAGCTGGGTATGATCAGTAATTTCTCTTTACAGCTGGTAGTTTGTGTAGCACCTCCAAGCACCATGAATCTAGCCAATAGAGATCAAATTTCCAGGATCGTGGTACATAATTTCTCCATGTTCTCTAACACAAGCATGTTATGTTTTCAACATTTGAATCTTGTGGGCTTGTGAACTTTTAGAACCTCATTAGCTAATAACACCAAAAAAGTAAGACATTCATAGCACTGGGCTTTTTTATTTGTTAGCCTGGGGTGTCTACTAGAGGCATTGATGCCCTATTATAGGGTAACTCAACTTTAGCTTTCTAACTTGTTTGTGTTTGGTGTGTGTGTGTATGTGTGTGTGTGTGTGTGTGTGTGTGTGTGTGTGTGTGTGTGTGTGCTTGCATATATATGCTTCTGCAGTAGTAGGTTTTCAACATGGATTTTGAAGAAAGTCTTTCACGTTCCTCCTCTATCCTGCCCTTTCCTCCTTTACCCCTATATAATTTTTCCTATTATATTATTCTTTTTTAACTCTTTATACCAGTTCATTCTATCTCCTCTCCCTGTAATATTTTATTCTCCCCACAGTACTGAAGTTTTAATCAGTCATTCAGTCTCTGCAGATACAAATACTTTTTAGTATTTATCATGTTTGGTTGCAGGAGTCTTAGCTCTCTGTCTAGAAATGTGGAATAAGTATCTTCAACTGGGGTAGATTGGATTGGTTGTATGATTTAGGCTTCTTACCTGAATAGAGGGTTCAGGAAGGGACTCTTGAAGGAAAAAGAGTGGCGTGTATTCCACAGGGAGGTGTGGGAGTGATGGAAATGCTGGTATGGCTCTAATTCTCCATCCTAAAGGAGGATGGTCCTTAGGTCTTTATATGAAAGGAATTGGTGACCCACATCTGCCTATAGAAGAGGCCAAGACTGCACAACAGTGTTGCGTGAAGTTGACAGGGGCCAGTGAAATTGAGTTGACTGGAGAAGTCTAGGCTCTATGCCAAGGAATACAGGTCAAGGGCACTCAGCAGGGATGGACTAGGTAAATGTCATAAGTCTGGCATCCCAACTTGAAGAGAGGGTGTAGGAATGGGCAGATGAAATCAGGAGTGAAATATGTGTGACAAATTTAATTTTATGAAGTCTGAGATCATTTATCCTTTCCCTTATGAAAAAGAAAGCCTGATTTTGCATTATTGTCTTGTATCTTAATTTCGTCAGAGGCTTAGCCCTTGCTACTTACCGTACCACATTTTTCTACTGTGAAACACATGGCAAAGTATGACAGAATACCTTGGCTACTGGTGAGTGACCATAAAACCTAGGCTAGGTCAATTCTGGACAAAGTCCATGCAGAACATCTTACACTGTGTAAAAATATTCTCCAGACCAGCCCCTTAAGATTGATCCACCTGAAGGTTCTTTGTACCCTGACTGAATCATTGCCTCCATCACTGACCAAATCCCTTGCAGGAGGCTAAAATTGTGGTTTGGGAGCCACACTGACTTTATATGTGTCTTCATCACATTCACAAAATGTCCTAACTCCTAAGGCAGCTCTTGAGCTTTCCCAATTTTTTGGGAGGGTGGGAATGTGTCCTAGAATGTATAAAAAGAGCAGCCTGTGCATAGAACATGCTGCTCATTTCATGGGAGCTGAGAGACAGATATCAGGGCTCCAGTTCTTTTCAAGGCATGTTTCCAAGTTTTCCATCCAGTCTTATTGTTCAAGTTCCCATCACCTCCCAGTAGCACAATCTGGAGACATAGGTTTTTGGAGGACACTGTACATTCAAATCACATCAATGGCTAAAATGTCTTGGATAGAGAAGTTTGCCTGTGAGTGGGCAGGGCAACCGGAGTTGTTGATTGCACTTTTGGGCTGCTGGGCCTTGTGGAAGCAGAAGCTACCAGGTAAATGTCAAATTCTGTGTTGCATTTGGAATGATCAGTTAGATGAGTCCCCTGAATAGCCCCCAACAAAAGTTGATCTTATAGGTGAGACTAGAATGGTGCCTACCAGAGGCTGGAAGTGTAAGGGGAGGGGAAGAACATGGAAGTTGAGCAGGAGTTACCAAATTATGGGAGATTACACATGGAGCCATTTATCACTAGGGAATTTTTACAATCTGGCTTCAGAAATCCTGCCCAGCTAGCCTTATGTGTCCCATACCACATAACTGGAAACTGTGACAAGATATGAATTCTGACCAACCAGGACTACCCTTATTTGAATAGCAGAGATCACAATGTTGGAAATTGCAAACATGGCCACTCACATTGCCTTCCCAAAAATGTACTCTTACCAATATGGACCAGGCCAGGAAACTGCACCCAAAGAAGCTCACCCTAGCCCAAGGACTTCTCCACAGTGAGAAGCCCATAGTCCATTATTCTTTTTTAATTAATTTATTTATTTATTTTTCCATACATTGTTTTGTTTTATTTTTTCCATTCAAGAACATAATTAAAGGAATAAAATTTTTTTTCCTTTCTTCCCCTTCTCCCTGTCCCCTCCCACTACCCCCCCACCCCTCCTCCCTCCCCCTTCTTCCTTGAAAGAGGGCATGGTGCCCTGCCCTGTTGGAAGTCCAAGGCCCACCCCCATCCCTCCTGGCCTAGGAAGGAGTGCATTCAAAAAGACTCGGTTCTCAAAAAGTTAATACATGCAGA
>PVIU01009882.1:0-73392 GCA_004026605.1 Ondatra zibethicus | reverse complement strand
GGAGCGAGATCCCGGGAGGACTGGAGCAGCGGACCCAGCACCGACCCCATCGCCCTCTCCCTAGCGCGGACCTAAATCCTGACTCGGCGGCGCAGCCTAGGTTCGAACAGCCCCTCCAAAGTGAGCTTCTTCCTGCTTCCCACGGGCCCCGTGCTCACTCCTTCCAGATGGACCTGCCGGCTCCCCCTGCACGGTCCCTGAGACCTGCTGGGCTGCCCTGCACCCCGAACCAACCTGCATTCAGAGATCCAACCGCAGCAGGGTAGTAAGAAACGAGTCCAAATTGCTGAGGGAACCGCGTGAGGGTAGAACATGCGCAAGAAGAAGTCAGAAGGTGCTTCGACTATTCTTGCTTGTGAAGTCACAATGGGTGAGAGAGACTAAACACTCTGTGTAACAGAGATTCCAGGAGTCGCGGGAAGCCTGTTACCATGGGAAAGAATTGAAACTTGCAGTCTCTGCCGCTAGAGGGAGACACGCTGGGTGTCAGGCTGCTCTTAATATCCTCACTTTTCAAACTGAGGTGTTTGAATGCGAGTGGAGTCCTTACAGTAATGTTTATCACATTTATTAGTTATTTTTGGTCACTTTACCTGTGATTTCACACACAGGTCTGCTTGTTATAGAAACTTACTCCAGAGTGTGTAGCCATAGAGACTGTGGCTTAGGCTAATGATTGAGAAAAAACTAACTTGCATCCCAGAAGCTAAACTAGCTCAGTTCTCTTAATCTTAATGTTGGGAAATGTGTTCATGGGTTTCAATGTGCATCATAGTTGAAACAAAGTTTTAAATAATGATTTAAGATTAAGTTAAGATGTTTTTGTTAATGGCTTTGAGGTAGAAAATCTTGGGGAACAACTTAAAGTTTAGAAAAGCACATAGTTGAGTAAGGGCCTTGATGAGGTCAAGGACCAAGAAGCATAACAGCCTGGCTAACTCTGGCTGATGTACCTTTCCTGCTAGGATGGGTTGGTGATCAAAGGTGATGACTGATTCCTTATGCACATCTCTGCCCTCAGCTTCCTGATATAAAAAGTGGTTGATGAATGGGTATGTTTCCTGACTATTTAAAGTAGAGCTGAGTGATTGTTTTTCATATATAAAAGTTTAGATTTGTGATTCCTTTAAGATTTTTATAAGATTACCTTTTGAGATAAATAATAAAGTGATCTATCCTTTCTTTGTAAACACAAAATGCAGCCTGTCAGGTCTCTCTGTGGTGATCAGCCAGTCCTGATTTTCAGATGACCCTTCATTGGTTGCTCTCTTCCTATCTTCCCGTTACTATGAGTGGAGTTCTGGGAAAGCTGGGAGTGTAAGCTTATTTTCTGGGGAGGAATGGGAGGAAACTACAGGGTTGTGTCATCAGGGACATCAGCTTCTCTGATTGCCTGGTCTGCCTGTTGGTTTTCCTGACACAGACTCACTCACCCTTGACTCTTTTTGTGAGAGTGGCAGTGGATCAGTGCCACAGCTGGAGGCACAGACACTTCCGGAAGCTGAAGAATTCGATCTCTGTTTTAACTTCTTCATCCCCTGAGGTAAGCAGTCCCCTTTCTTGGTATGTGGTTGCTCTGTCTCTTGGTGTGAGGGGCTAGTACTCCTGTTGGAGGCTTCTGCTCCCATAAATAATTGGGGACTGTCTTGTTCTTTAAGTTCAGCCATGAAGAGAAAATCTTTTTTAGTTTCTATGCAATCATGGAGTAACTTTCCCTCCTCTTCAGGCAAGTGTATGGAATGATAACATAGCTACCATCATCTTGGATGAGGGGAGGGCCTGGCATTTCCCTTAGTTGACACATTGGGATGGGCTCACCCCTGGAAGACAGTGGACCAGAGACAGACAGAGCAGGCCAGCTGAATTAGGTTGCGTTGCATCAGGGCAGATGTAACTGGAGCGGCAGAACCAGGTGTTCGTGTGACCGCCTTGGAGCTGATAGGGAGGCAGCATCACAGGTAGAATTTCATCCTCTGGAGAAGCTAATGGGGATGCTTCTTTGATGTCTTCAGGTTTAACGGTCTTTGCAGTAATATGGTCTGGTGCTGGAAGATCCAGTATCTGATATCAAAGCCACCCCAGAAGGTCTTGGGCCAGTGACATCTGGTCTTGAGCCAACAGACAGCAGGAATCAATATGTGGGAACTGGTCTGTATGGCAAGGTGGTCCCATCCAGATGTCTCAGACACTGTTGATCAGGGTCAAATCTAGAGTTCCCTCAGATGGCCAGCCAGCATCAAAGGAAAGACAACCGGTATCACAAAGTGTCTTTTATTTGGAGGACTTCATCTCTATTCTGTAGTCAACAGTAAACACTCTTTTAAAGTTGTGAAGCGTGGCTGGTAGGACTGTGTGTGTCTCACATCGGGACGATGCAGACTTTGTGATGGGAAGAGTTTCCCATCCATGAGTTAAGGGGGTTTATGTACACTTAGCCCAATGTGGTACGTAGGGCTATGTATCCCCATGCTATGTCACCTCCTATTGCTGGAGGTGAGTGCCTGTTCAGGTAAAAAGACCGCAGTGGCATCAGAGATCAGGGCCTCAGCAGATCCCATAGGCAAAGAATTTTGGGACCATTACAAGCGTTTAAGCTCATTCACCATTCCCTTGTTACTGTTTTTTAAATCCCTAGTCACTGTCTCTGGAGACCAATACCAGTGCCTCAACGTTCTTTCGAGGCTTTGCCTTGGATACCAGTGCCACCTTGGTATCCCATCAAGGCTTTGGATTCAGTCTCCTGAGGAATGATGAAGTCTGCACTGGCTCTTCCTTGTAGGAGGTCTTTCTTGTCGGACTTTCTCTGGACCACCAGCCTCCAGAGACTTGTTATTAATTATGGATGCTTGGTCTTAGCTTAGGCTTGTTCACAACTAGCTCTTAGAACTTAAATTAACATTTCTGTTAATCTACATCTTGTCACGAGACTCTTTACCTCCCCTCCATTCTGTACATCAAAGTTTATCCTGATGATCTGAATTTTAATGGAGTCTGTTAACCACTCCCCTTTGTGCTGAGCTTTACTAATTTAGGTTCTCTCTCTTTCATTTTTTTTCAGTCTCTCTCCCTCATCCCCACTTTGTTACGTTTGGTTAAAGATTGGAGAATCTTGTTAAACTTATAAAAGAACCAACTGTTTGATTCTTTTTTTTTTTTAAGATTTATTTACCCTGCATGCCAGAAGAGGGCACCAGATCTCATTATAGGTGAGTGTGAGCCATCATGTGGTAGCTGGGAATTGAACTCAGAACTTCTGGAAGAACAGCCAGTGCTCTTCACTGCTGAGCCAGATCTCTCCAGGCCCGATTAATCCTTTATATTGACATTCAAGTCTATGCCTCATGAATTATATCCTGATTTTTATTGTTCTTTTATTATTTGTTAGTTCTCATTGACTCTGTATTTAAGTTTTTCTTTTTTCTTTTGTTTTCGTTTTGGTTTCTCAAGAAAGGTTTTCTCTCTGTAAATCTGGCTGTCCTGGAGCTCACTTTGTAGACCAGGCTGGTCCCGAACTCACGGAGATCTGCATGTGTCTGCCTCTCAAGTGCTGGGACTAATGCCACTGCTGCCCTGCCCCCATGTCTTCCCCATATTTGAATTGCATGATTAGATTGCTTACTAGAGATTAAGAAGTTTTCAGTATAACAATTGCACCTGGGACTGACTTCTCTGAATTATTCAATGAACCATTAGTCATTCAAAAGTATATTATTTAGTCACCAATTTCTGCATTTTCCAAGGTTTCTCTCTTTTCATTTCTATTTTAAACCAGGGTCCTCCCATAGGATGTACAGGGTTACCTCATTTTTTTCTGTGTATGAAAAACTTAGGTTTTGACCTGTATTAAGTCCATTTTAAAGAAGGTTCCTGTGCCTCTGAGAAGAATGGATATTCCCTACTTTTAGGTGTAATGTTCTGTAGTTATAGTTTAAGTCTATATAATATTTGGAAAATTATCTCTTGGGATTCCTTGGACATTTTTTTAATTTAGGGAAGCTATCTAAAAATGACAATGCAGTCTTGAAGTGTCCCGTTTTTATTGTGTTTGAACAATGTGAACTTCCATGCTTTTCAAAGTTATCTATATAAAATCAGAGACCTAGTGATTTGGTGTAAAAATACTTGCGATGGTTATGTGGTGTTTGTCAGTGTGTGGAGCTCTTCTTCATTTGTCCTGACCAGTTGCTTTAACTGGTCATGTGTCAGCCAGTCATATTTAAGATGTATGCAGAAGGAAAGAAAGGGGTGTTAGGAAAGCCAGCTGTTCATAATTCCTCTCTTGTACTCTTGTAGTCACGGCAAATCCAAGAAGATGCAGGGTGAGGCCGGCCCCATCTTATCTCACCTCCAGTGAGCCATCTACTCTTTATTCCCTGAGCTGACAATGAAGCAGAGATCCTAAACCATCAGCCCCCGAGATGCTGAGGGATCCTGCTCCGTTTTCTGCTCATTATTCCTTCATAGTAAGATAATATCCCTCTGCAAGCTAAAAATCGAATTATACTTAGTGTATGTATTTTTTATTTTTCAAAATTCCATATAGATATAAAAGGTGTTTTGGTCAAATCTCCTCCCCATTTCTTTCTTGTAAATTACTCCCTATTCTTTCCTTCATTTTCTCTACAAACATCATCACTTTTTTTTTAAATGCAGAGTCATTTTACTGCTAAGGTTTTGAGCCAAGATGTAGGGCAACTGACTGAAGGACAGGAAGCTCCTCAGACTGCTCCCCTAGCTCCCCTACCATCCATTACCAATACCGCAACAGCTCGGCGAGGAGCTTTGTAAGCACTGCACTATCGAATACAGGTGTTTTGTTGACTCTTCTGCAGATCTTGTGCTTGTAGTCATGACCGCTGGGAGTTTACGCTTGTGACAACCTAGACATTCCCTGCACGCACTGCACAGCTGCTGCACACGCCTACTGTTTCTGGCTCTTACACTCTTTCTACCTCACCCACCTTGAGGATTGCTAAGCCTTGAGTGTCAGATATGATGTAAGTATCTCAGTTAGAGCTAAGCACACAGCAATCTGTTATCCATGCATTTTGATCAGCTATAAGTCTCTATGTTTATACCAGCTACTGCAGAATTAATTGTTTTCTGATGTGGATTAATGGTTGGGAGGCCCTGCTGGTCAGAGGTTACAGTCGTCCATGGCTTGGCAGCTTTCTCTGATGGACTCACTCCCCAGCCAGGCTTCCTGCTTTCTACCTGCTCCTATTTAGAGGATGTCTCTAGGTCTGGACGCCTGACTTATCTCAAGGATGACCTTTGACATAGTTGCCTGCAAAAGCTCCCCCTCCCCTACCCACCGCCGTGGAACACATGGTAATTGAAAACATGCTCTAGCTAACTCATAGACCCATGCTGCCATTAACCCAGCTTTATGATAGGAGTGTGCCACTTAATGCAAACTGGGGTTGTCCCCAGGCTTCCCAGTCCTATGTGTTTCTTATACTCTGAAATAAAGTTGAGTTGTCTCACTGAAGTCAACTCCTGGAGGGCTCTCTCCATCATATCCACAGCTGACCCTGTTCCCCGCCTCTGCTCCCTCCCTTTGCTCCCTCCCTCCTTGCTGATGGTGGCTGATGAACATGAGGAAGAAGGGGAACCACAGCCTACTGTGTAGGTATGACCTTGGGACAGTTCATCATTTTGTCCATTACCACAGTGACAGTGGTAGGCTCTGCCCTAGCCTAGCACAGGTTTATGAGCCAACTCACGCTACCAAATATAAGCATCTACTGCAGTGACTTTCAATCCAGTCCAAACATGGGTAGGAATTCTCATAAATTGTGTCATGATATTACTAGTGGAACATGTTGCTCAGACATGTTTTTATTCTATACCCATGTTCACAACTGGGTAAAACTGTTTATTACACTTCTCTGATTAGATAGTGGGGGTATTTCAGCCCCAAATTCTTCCAGTCCATACACATAATATGTATTCCAATCCATTTGTGTCTTGTTTGGTTCTTTCATCAATATTTTATAATTTCCATCTTGCCAGTTTCTCACTTTTTTGGTTTAATTTATTTGAATGTATTTTTCTTGGTGCTCCCATATATGGGATTATCTCCTTGATTTCATTGTGAGACATGTTACTGTTCTGGAAACAACTGAATTTATTTCATATTTTTAAATGTAGATTTTTATATCTTGAAATTTCTTAATTATTATTCATAAATGTTGGTGTGTACTGCATATAGAAAAATGTCATGTGTGAAAGTAAATAATCTTACTTCCCTACTCTTGATTTGGGAACATTTCATTTCTCTTTATTTCATGAACATTCTAGATTATTCTTAGTGCTCCGTAGAAAAGCATAGATTAGACTGTACATCCTTGTGTTGGATCTCTGAGGAGGGTGCAGCTTTTTCTGCTCATGGTCATGTAAGCTAAACTTATTTGATTTGCTTTGTTTTGTGTTTAAAAATTTGTTTGTCAAGTGGTAGACTTGTATGACGACTTTAATCTTTGATGAAAGAAATTGAAGAAGACACTAGAAAGTGGAAGATCTCCCATGCTCTTGGGTGAGTAGAATTAACATAGTAAAAATGGTAATCTTACCAAAAGCAATCTACAGATTCAATGCAATGCCCATCAAAATCCCAGGAAAATTCTTCACAAACCTCGAAAGAACAATACTCAACTTCATTTGGAAAAACAAAACAAAACAAAAAAACCGAGGATACCCAAACAGTTATGTACAATAGAAGAACTATTGGAGGCATCACAATCCCTGACTTCAAACTCTATTACAGAGCTACAGTTCTGAAGACAGCCTGGTATTGGCATAAAAGCAGACACGAGGACCAATGGAACTGAATCAAAGACCCAGATATTAATCCACATACCTTCGAGCACCTAATTTTTGACAAAGAAGCAAAAAAATATATAATGGAAAAAAGAAAGCATATTTAACAAGTGGTGCTGGCATAACTGGATATCAATATGTAGAAGAATGAAAATATACCCATATCTATCACAATGCACAAAACTCAAGTCCAAATGGATCAAAGACCTCAACATAAAGCCACACACTGAACCTTACAGAAGAGAAAGTGGAAAGTACACTTGAACGCATTGGCACAGGAGACCACTTCCTAAATATAACCCCAGCAACACAGACACTGAGAGAAACAATTAACAAATGGGACCTCCTGAAACTAAAAAGCTTCTGTAAAGCAAAGGACACGGTCAACAAGACAAACCGACAGCCTAGAGAATGGGAAAAAATTTTCACAAACCCCACATCAGACAGAGGACTGATCTCCAAAATATACAAAGAACTCAAGAAATTGGTCATCAAAAGAATAACTAATCCAATTTTTAAAAAATGGAGTACAGACCTAAACAGAGAACTCTCACAGAGGAATTTAAAATGGCTGAAAGACACTTAAGGAAATGTTCAACATCCTTAGTCATCAGAGAAATGCAAATTAAAACAACTCTGAGATTCCATCTTATACCTATAAGAATGGCCAAGATCAAAAACACTGATGACAACTTATGTTGGAGAGGTTGTGGGGGAAAGGGAACACTTCTGCATTGCTGGTGGGAATGCAAGCTGGTACAACCCCTTTGGATGTCAGTGTGGCGATTTCTCAGAAAATTAGGAAACAATCTTCCTTAAGACCCAGTAATACCATTTTGTGGTATATATCCAAAGGATGCTCAATCATGCCACAAGGACATATGCTTAACTATGTTCAAAGCAGCCCACAAATCACAATCCCACAGAACCTAGGCAACAATGAGGACACTAAGAGAGACATGCATAGATCTACATTGGAAGTAGAAAAAGACAAGATCTCCTGAGTAAATTGGTAGCATGGGGACCTTGGGAGAGGGTTGAAGGCGAGGCTGGAGATTCATTACAAAGTAAAGATCTTTGTGGGATTATTTGTGTGGGGTTTTAAGAGGAACATTTATATTACAAATCTTTCCCTTCCTTTACTTTTATTGTGTTCCCATTATTTCCATTTACAAGTTTGGATAAAAAAATCTTTAGAAAAATAGTAATATGCTGATAAGTTTTCTACAGAGAGTTGAATGGTACAGTTAAGATTTCTTAAATAAAAAGTTATCTCTTGCCACAAAAAAATTGTTTGTATATTATGATTGTTGTATTTTTAGTTTTTATATTTTTTTGAGACAGGGTTTCTCTGTGTAGCCTTGGCTGGCCTGGACCTCACTATGTAGAACAGGCTGGTCTCGAACTCACAGAGCTCTGCCTGCTTCTGTCCCTTGAGTGCTGTGATTAAAGGCTGTGCTACCACCACCAGGCTGTTGTATTTTTTATAACTTTCCATTCTTTTGTTACATTACCCTTCACACTTGTCTTGCTGAGAGCTTGCTTCATGGCAGCATGCTGAGCATTCTTCGATACTTTTTATCCGTCTGCTAGATTACTTCCTTGTATCTTTGGTTATGTTAATATATCACAGTGATTCACTTTTATGTTCAATTTTCTTTATATTTGAAGAGCAAGTCTTTTTGTTGTGTTGCCGATACTTTTTTATCTTTATTTGTTACTCTACTACTTCATATAAAATGTGAGATTATATTCTTAAAAGACTCATCATTTCATAGTTGAATCAGATGTGTTCCTGCCTAAAAAAAAAGAATTCAGGAGCCCCACAGTGGTGGTGCACACCTTTAATTCCAGCTCTTGGGAGGCAGAGGCAGGCAGATCTCTGTGAGTTCAGGGCCAGCCTTGTCTACTCAGCAAGTTCCAGGATAGCTAGGGCTGTTACACAGAGAAACTCTGTTTCAAAAAAAAGGGGGCGAAGGGTTTATTTCAGTGGTAAACATTGTGAGGGGAAACTATGGTGGCAGGACCTTGTCATACCTCATCACAGTTATTTACATCCAAGAAATAGAGAAGGGTGGAGTGCCGTGCTCACTCTCCCTTCCCTTCTTACCAGTTCAGGAAACCGTCCACGGAACTGAGCCTTACCAGTTCAGGAAACCGTCCACGGAACTGAGCCTCACACAGAGGGTGGTTCCTCCAACCTTAACTAATGTAATCTGGAAGCCATCCTGTGAGTACCACATCACCTTCATTTCCAGAGCTATAGAATGAATTAAGATGCATTTGTAATCATTCTCTTCAATGTGCCTGTGACTTTTCAACTCGCCAAATTGGAAACTACCATCCCAAATCAAGGCAGCAGGGTTGGTATGACTTTGTTCAGTCAAGATGCAAGTTTGCTAAAGGTTCTCCCCCAACAGGTAAATCTTCCCTTCTCCAGCATCTTTTGCCTCTGGGCTTTTGCCTTTCTTTATTTCTGTATACCTATCTTTACTTCTTACTCCATGGCTGACTGTATAGATAGTGGCTGGGTCCTGAAGTCCTCCTCCTTTCCCTTTCATTCCTTGATTCGCTCTTCCCAGATTTCTCCATTTATTTATTCTCTCTGCCTGCCAGCCCCACCTATCTTTTCTCCTGCCTTGTTATTGGCCGTTCAGTTCTTTATTAAAACAATCAGGTGTTTTAGACAGGCAAAGTAACACAGCTTCATAGACAGAGTTAAACATAAAGGAATGCAACACATCTTTGCATCATTAAACAAATATTCCACAGCATAAACAAATGAAACACATCTCAAAATAATATTCTCCAACACATGATTCTAACAGAATCTAACAAATCTATTATTAAGATTTGTTTACCCACAAAGCTAAGATGGATGTTCTGATTTCCAATCCTCATCCTGTTTCTTTGAACTAGAATGCACATAGGATTTCATGTTTGTGGATACCTATGTAATTCTGTTGTTGGTAGGGTCCCAAGGATATCTTCATGAGATGTGTAGATAGATCAGTTCAAAGCAAGACAAGATTAACCACAGAGCAAGGTGGATAGTCTAAAGACACACGTTCATCAAGGCAAGGAGAAAAACTTCCTCATTTGCACAAATGTATAGTAAAATATTTGTGTTTGTGGAGAGGAATAAGGGAAGCATTTGAATGTCTTATAAGGTCCTATAATGAAGTTCAGAGATCAACCTTCTATAGAGATGCATTTGCTGTATGGCTTCCTGATACAGCTGAGTATGTCTTCAGAGGAGGTATGGAACAATCTGCACAGCTCATGTGCCTCTCTTTGAGGAAAGCAGAAATGAAGGACTCTGCAGTGTGCCTGGGAAAGCGGTAATGAAACAGTGTATGATGGACACAGGGAAGTCCAGAACTGCTCTAGCAGGGAGTCTATTTCCCTGGATTTGCTTATCACCGATGAAAGGATACACCTTTGTAAATGAAAACTGGCAGGTGGCAAACCATTTGTTTTTGTATGTATATTTATTTCGTAGGAAAACAATATTACCTCCAAACATCAATTCCTTAAGTTCAAACTTGAGATTTTGGAAAAAAAAATTTCCAGGAAAGGTTTCTCTGTCAATCCCTAGATTTCTTGACATTTGCTCTTTAGACCAGGCTGGCCTCCAACTGAGAGATCCAAGTCCCTCTGTCTCTTGAGTACTGGCATTAAAGGCATGCACTACTATGCCCAATTCAAAACAATCTTAATTATATGTTTTTCTTTAATTTTATGGGTGTGAGACTGTGTTTGAGTGTGTATGTGTGTGTGCAAATATGTTGTGCATGGGTGAGATCAGAAGAGGGATTCTGTTCCGCCCATCTAGAAGTGCTACCTCATGTGCTTGTGAACCACACTGTGACTGTTGGAAAACAAACACGTCCTCCACAAGAACATTAAGCATTCAACTACTGATCCATATCTTTAGCCTGTAAACACAGAATTTAAAGTAATTTGCCAAACATCTCAACTAATGCAGAATGGTTCAATGAGAGGAAATTAAATAATTGAGATATTACACAAAATTTTTATTAGAGGTGATAGAGTTGTCAACAGTATCTAATCAAACATATTGGGACTGAGAGCTCAGCTTCCAGAAGAATTTTCAATAACTAAGACTGGGTTGTAAATACCATGCTGAACGGGGCTCCCCCCTTAGATCCTGCATGTTCAGTTTGTACGTGCACCCTGGTAGCTCCTCCTTCTCCTTTTGAATTACACAGACAGCCCCACTATGAAAAAAATGGACATCGTAAAAGAGGTGTAAATGAATGCTGCATCCTCAGTACATGTTATGTGACTCAGCACCTTCCCAGTCATGTTTCCATGTAACAGACACAAACACACATGTGCACACACTCAAACACACACACACACACATAGTCACACACCCATATTGGAAACCAGGCTGTGCTGAGAAATGGCAAGTCTTAAGGTTGCTGACAATGTCTTCACTGCAGCACTAAGTAGGACAGAGCAATCAAGATCTCATTCTAGACAGACTTGTCAATCAAATGTCCAGGTGGATGCACTGGTTGTTAACTAGTTTCTCTTAGGCGGGGAAGCTGTTCTGCATTACTAGATTGAACACAGTACTTGGAATAAAGAAATTAATATAAACTTCTCACAGTCTCTGCTCAGAAACAGCTTTACTGTGAATCAGTATCTATCATGAAAACATGAAATCTTCCTGGTGATGGGGTTTGTGTCTTTGTCTCAAGCATGAAATGCACCGAAATCTTCGTAAGAAGAGATGGGTATTCTCAGTACTCCATGATTCCATGTAGCTTCTTCACTACAGTGAGTGCAATCATGGCCTTCAGAATATATTTCTGACACCTTTGTTTTTGAGGAGGATTCAGTGTTCTGCTTAGTACAAATGAGGGAAGGTCAAGTCAGATACTCTTGATGTTCAAGATAGTGTCAAAGATGAACAATCTCAGGATCAGAGGAGAAAGACAAAATTCAATGAGGAATATCAAACTTAAGGCGGAGAGAAATCTTACAATGCATGACGGACCAGTAGACAGTACACACTTCAGTGTGATCCCAGGAGCTGTGCCCCTTGCAGGAGGTGCACAGGAGGAAGGCATGTGCTCAGGAACAGCCAGTGGAGACTATGTGACCGAGTTTGTGAAAAGACAGGGAGAAGTGGGTGAGGTGGTTGTGGGCAGAATCATATTTATTACACAGGTTAATGGATTTAATTGTGGGCAAAGTATTTATAGACAGATGGAAAGATCCTTAGATGGATTCTGGAAATTCCCTGCTAGTAAACGTCAGAGTTCTGTACATTTCATTTTGTTCATTGATTTTAAACATCTCTGTGGCCCTGACCGATGCCCTTCACTGTATGGATTCCAGCGTCCATATGAACCCTCTGCCAGCTGTGGAGTCTGATCTGTCTGGCTCACATTGTGTGTAAGCACAGGAAGACAAGGATTATTTATTTTTGGTACTGGGTATTAAACCAAAGCCACCTTCATTATAGTCAAGTGTCATAGCCCTTACCCTAAGCTAGCCCACTCTGTCCATTCTCTAACTTGTGTTTAGATAAAACACATCTATAAATTATCCTTGTTAGCCTTGTTTTCTGATTCTTCTGTCTTAAGCACCTGAGACGCTGCATGAGCGGCAGGATTACCAAGGATGGTTTCAAAAAGCATCTTGAAGAGATGATGCTCAGTCCTACATTAGCTTCCTGCTTCCTTATTTTTAAGTAAAACAGACCAATGTGAGTTTTCATGCTGTAGTTAAAGATTCCACACTCAGTAGACCTGAGCTTTAAACTCACAGTTATTAACGGAAATAACTTGTAAACGTGTTAAACATTGCTGTGAAAGGCTTGGCTCACAGGCTAACACCGGGTGCTGAGATCGCAGGAATAAAACAGCCCGGATCCCCTGTGGCTGTCTCTATGCTCAAGCCTCTTTCCTTCTAAAAATTCACCTGCGCGCAGTTGGGCTGAACCCCAACTGTACAAATCATTTTCTATGAGTTCCCGGAAGTCCTTTGCACTGACTTATGGGAAATGTAGTCCCGACCACTGTGACATCACAAGAAGGGGCTGTGGATACAGAACTTCCGTGTTCAGTCTTTAAACTTAGCTTCTCCCCAAAGTTAGGCGAGTGTCTGCTCAGCGCTGGGCTTGGATCTCTGACATGGAGGTTGGTGCAGGGTGCAGCGCCGTCCTGCAGATCTGAGGGACTGTGCAAGGTGGGCGGGTCCGGCGTGGAGGGAGCTGACTTGGGCTGCTTAGCAGAGAGGCGGGAGAAGCTGACCTGGAGATGCTGTGCTGACCTAAGCTGGGCCACTGCACCAGAGTGCGGGTTTGAGGGGAGAGAGCGCCACGCCAAAGCCATGTGCTGTGAGTGTCCAGTCTCTTAGGACACTCGTAGTTCTGGGACTGGAGGGCTGGCTCAGTAGCCAAGGAATGGAGAAGGTTGGAAGAACAGGGATGCAATGGCAGAGAAGGTCTGTGACTGCTGGTGCCTGAGGATCTGAAGGGAGCTCACTTTCCAGCCTGGCTGGGGAAGCATGCGCACCCTAGCTGACCCTCGCTTTCATGGCTATAGTCAGATTTCTCAGGACTTGTAGAACACGTGGGGTTTCTAACCACTCCTGCGTTTACAGCCGGCCTTAGGACTCCAGGTTTGAGTTGATAAAGTTCCTATTTTACAGAGACTGACTGTTTTGTACTGGTTAAAGGGATGTTCGTCCCAATTCCTTAGAATAAATGATAGTTTTCAGGACAGCGACTCTGAAGTGGAACCCTGTACACTCCTCTGACCCGAACCCCCGACTAACACTCCCAATGTGCCCACAGAATAATCCTGTCAGTGGTATGATCCTAGCTCTGCTTAGTCGGAGCAATTACCAATTGTATACTGTAAAGCGAAAACCACTAGACAGTAATTCTGTGTCCATTTTTATCTGAGACTGTGTGATGTCAGAAGTTTGGACTCCCTTACAGATGTGAGAGAAGACTTGATGTGATGAGAGTAATGGACCTCATGATTGACAGGAGGAGGATTGAATGTGTCTGAAAGGGCGGGGGTGGGGGACGGCACTGCTGCTCTGCACATCATCTGCACACCACATCCTTTTCTTCTATCTCTTTATTGGCAGTATCTAAACTTGCTCACTGAATGTGGCATCCTGGTCTGCTGATGCTCCCATAGTGCTCCTGGTCTGCTGATGCTCCCTGAATAGTGCTAGAAAGATTGACCCAAATTTTCGTATCGTGTTAGTTACTAGAAGATGAGTTTGGGAAGCTGTGACTCACTGGGGTTCCATCTTTGATGCTGTTGCATATTTTGCCACTTTTCAGTCAAACCTACTGTTGTGTGTTGGTGACTGTCTTATGATATTGAAGTCTACTTTTAGGAAATATGGGCTTCAAACCACCTTGTCCTGGAATTTTCAGTGAGTTTCTAACCATATATAGAGTAATAGACACTTCCTAGTTAATATTGCTAATCTGTAGGGAAAATAGTAACTTATGTGAAGTGGGAAAAACACAGTCTTCTACATCAAAACAGTTTCCTTACATTGTAGATATGATACAGTAGCATGCTCCCATATACCTACAGGCCCCAAATATTTACATATGTTTTGAACTAAACAGATATATGATTGAAAGGTGCAGTTGAATCTCTTCTGTGGTTCATCCCTGTCATCTCTGCAATTCAGGGATGAGGTAGGACCCCCACAGTTCAAAGTCATTCTTTGCTTTATAGCAAATTCAAGGCAAGCCGAGGCTACATGAAATCCTGTGTTTTAAAAAAGATTTTTAAAATATAGTTTATTGGGTGTGGTAACTACTGGTTCCTCTCTCTTTTGAAAACCAGCGACCTGCCGGATCCATCCAACTGACATCTTGGCATTTTTCAAGGCTTACGTGCTTAGAGTAATTCTATTGAGTGCCTTTGAAGTTTAATTTACAATTATTTCACTAGTGTCCTTTGGTTAATGGCATCACGTGTTAGTGGTTATATGTTTGTTTGCATTTACTGTGTGGGGAAGGGTTCTCCTCATTGCCTTGCTTGCCTCTTCTTCTGCAGTTGCAGGGAATGTCAGTTATCTTTGCAGATTCATTTCTGTTATTTCCTGTCACGACCTCATCATGATGACTTCGGTCTTATCTGAATTATTCCCCTCTGACCAGAGACTTCCTCCATTTGTCCATTTTCAACTCTGCAGTTGTCCGTTACTGATGCATCTCTCTGTGGTTTGCATTCCCATCTCTTTCTTTAAAACTTGAACGCCTTCCCAAGTCCTTACACCATTCATCCTTACACCTAGGTGCTGTTGTGTCTGTAATGCTCTTTTACAGTCAGCCAGAACAGAATTCTGGCTCAGCAAACGGTAATGACAACCGCATTTATCACTGTTGTTCACGTGTGGTATTGCCACCATCCAGGCAGTAAACTGTGAGAGTGGGATTCCTCCCCCTTCCCTGGGAAGGCGTCCAGTCTCCCTCGGTGTGCAGTCCTGCCCTTTCCTCCCAGATGTGAATGGAGTTACTGGTCTTTACAAACTCAGGTGGTAATCTGTCATGTTCAACAAGTCTGGGAAAACTCTGAAGGGACCTTATGCTGGTTGATGTCATTCAGTTCCTGGTGATGGCTGTGTACATACATGTCAGAGGACGTTGGAGAAGACACAATGTTACTTGGATAGATTTTGATGAGAGTAAAAAATGAGTAAGTAATAAACCTGAGAAGCATAGGTTGAAGCCATTTTCTGCTTCTGAGTTAAAATGTTTCTGTCATTGAGTCCAATGACAGTTTTCAACCTTAGTGACATATTTTGAGCTGAAAAGTATGTGTCAGTTTTTCTGGAAGATTATAAATAACTGTATTTGATTGTTTTCTTGTTCGTGGTAGCTATAGAAAAGCAAGTCAGATGGAAGAGACTACACCTCAAGCATTTCCAGTTTAAAGTCCATGTACTGTTTCATTAGGAACAGACAGTAACTGTATGCTGAGTATTTAAAATGGAAAGTCGTAGTTGTTGGAGCTGATCAAGAGCCCTGTTTTGCTATCTTTGCTGTCTTCCAGGTTCCTGGTAGTCAGGGTTGTCTGATTCCTCTAAAAAATTCTCTGACGCACAAAAAGGAAATCCAAGTGTCTCATGACTTCTGCTCTGCTGCAGAGTGCATGGCCAGTGGGCTGTGCAGCGCTACAAAGCATATTCAAGTGAGATGCATAAAGATTACAGCACTCAGACATCTCCCCAAATGTGGAATCGGGACAGGAAATGTTTCAGGTTCCCACTGGGGCATCTTCTCCAGTTAGGGTACTTTGGAAGATTTGCTTTGTTGGCCCACATCCACCATAAAGTCCTCCGTTCGTGGCAGGTCGCGAAGGTGGCACTGGTGGAGGTCCAGAAGTTCTTTGAGAGCATCAACTAGTGGCTGACAAGCAGCCATGTGTGAGCTCAGCAATGGTGCAGTCATCCAGAGCCGCACAGAGGCCAGTTGCAAAGTTACCTTGCTGCTGATTTTCAGAGTAGAGACCTGAGACCCTGTGCCTAGTGAGTATGGCAAAAGTAGGGCCCACTGTCTTCTTTCTGCTCTTGAACCTTTGGGGCTTGTCAGCACCTGGCTTATCGGGCTTGCCCTGTGTGTGGCAGTGCATGCCATGTTGTACATGTGCAGACTATTAGGAGAATTGTTTCTTTCGTTGTTCTATGAGTTTTCTGAATCCACTTGAGGCCAGCAGACTGGGCTTCAAGTACCTTTTCTGTTGAGCCATCCCACAGGTCTTTAGAGGTCTTAAATGTCTCCATGCCCTTGCAACCTGGCAGCCTTTCTGTTTGTCAAGGCTTCCGTCTGCTACAGTGTGTAGTGATGGGTCTTTATTGTTTGCCATTCAGTATAGCATTTTCAGCTACGTCCCGTGTGTTTCATACATTATTATATGTTTGATGTTTAATGTTCTTACTTACATTTGCAGTTATTATTCTGACCTTTTTTTTTACTTGTCTGATTCTCATTCACATCATTAGCATAGGTCTTATAGTCAGAGCATACTTGTGATTTTGTTGTTTGATTCTCCTTTCTATTTCCTGTCCATATTTATTGTTATAGGCCTTATAGTGCTTATTGATATAATGCTTTAAGAATCACAGTGACCACTCCAGCTGGAATTGTAAGACCCTCTCTAACATAGTACAGGAACCTGTCACTTAAGCTGCAGCCTCTTCTCAGTGGCTTGACCCCACCATTCAAGACACCATGCCCCTCTTTTTGGCTCTCTGAGGGAGACAGGTAAGAATTAGGTTCTTGGTCAGGCTGAAATGGGATAGACATTAGATCTACTTTTAACATGATAAGGAATGAGCCAGCAAATGGGAGGCTATGCAGCGTGTCCTGCCACGCTGGGGCAAGGGAATATGCAAGGAAATGGGAGGCTATGCAGCGTGTCCTGCCACGCTGGGGCAAGGGAATATGCAAGGAAATGGGAGGCTATGCAGCGTGTCCTGCCATGCTAGTGCAAGGGAATATGCAAGGAAATGGGAGGCTATGCAGCGCGTCCTGCCACGCTGGGGCAAGGGAATATGCAAGGAAATGGGAGGCTATGCAGCGTGTCCTGTCTGACTAGTGCAAGGGCATGAACAAGCATAGCAGCACTGGGATTTTTCCTTTAATCCACCTCTCCTGGCTGGAAACTGAACCGCACACATCTGAACAAGAATCTCTCCACAGAGCTCCATTTTTTTCTTTTACTTCAAGTAAAGAACATGCACTGTTCTTTAGATTGCCATCTTCTTCTGTGCCAAAACTCATCAACAATGGGGGGGGGGTTCTCACAAAGGTTTATTCTGTCACAACTCATCTTCTGGGGAGGCACAAATCCCCTGCATTTCCCTGGGCAGTAGTTGGGTTTTTGTGGGATCTTAAGATGTGACAGTGTTATCTTTCTGTTTTTGGGGGGTCAAGAAGCTTTATGTGCATGAGTTAGTAAGAGAACATTGGAAAAGAAATCCATTCAGCTCCCAGTGTGGCATAATGTTATGAAAACAGAGTGTTGTGAAATAATCTTTTTGTATACTGTGAAGAGGTGTCACTCAGATTGGTTTAATAAAAAGCTGAACTGTCAATAGCTAGGCAGGATTTTGGGGGCTGAGAGGATGCTGGGAAGAACAACAGAGTCAAGAGGAGTGGCCAGAGGAAGCAGCATGGGCAATACAGAGTAAAGTTAATAAGAACACAAAACAAAAAAGTGGATTGATAAAAATGGATTAATTTAAGTTATAAGAGCTAGTTAGTAATGAGCCTAAGCTATTGGGTGAACTTTGATAATTAATAGTAAGTGTCATTATTTGGGAGCTGGCTGGTGGGACAGAAAGACTCACTAGAAAGCCAGTGAAGGGACCAGAGTGAAAACTGCAAGAAATTCAGGGATGAGTTCCGGAACATTCTTAGGCTTACTATGAAGTAGCAAACAGCCCTCACTCTGTTTGATGCAACCCATTCTATGTATGTTTTCACATTCCTCTCCGTTATACTGTAAACAGGTATTTTAATCTGCTCCAAGTTCAGTGATTTGATCACATGTTATTTGTTTGTGTGAGTGTGTCCTTAGTAAGAAATGCTAAGAGATCTGAACAGACTTGTACATTTCTAGGATCCTTTTAGCAAGACATCTATGATACTTGTGGTGGAATGAATGAGAATGGCCCCCAGAAGCTCATGTATTTGAATGCTTAGTCACCAGGGAGTAGATTATTTATTTTCTGTGTATAGTTGTTTTGCTAGTGTGCATGTCTAAAAGATTGTCTGGTCTTCTGGAGCTGGAGTTACAGACAGCCGTGTGCAGCCACATGGGTTCTGAGAATCAATCCCATGTCTCTTGAAAGAGCTGCCAGTGCATTTAACTGCTGCGCCACATCTCCAGCCCCAACATTCTGTTGGTAGAAACACTCATTATCCGTGTTTTGGTTCTTAAAAGTATAATATCCATAGGAGTTTCTAGGCTCTTCTACCCTTCACTCTGTTTAAAGATGAGTCCCATGTACCATTACATTAGTACATCAGACGTATTTTAGGGATATTACTTCGATTTGCTTGTGGAGGCACATATGCCTCTCGGTATTTATGTAATTACTGAAGTTTTAATCAACACAATGTGTGGTATTATTTCTTTTTTCTTTGTTTTAGGAAATGCTGTCGTTCTGGGACGTGGCCATTTATTTCTCTGCAGAGGAGTGGGAATGCCTGGGCCCTGCTCAGTGGAAATTGTACAGGGATGTGATGTTGGAGATTTACAACAATCTTGTGTTCCTGGGTGAGGATCACTTCCGTGGTGAACTCTTAATTAACTGTCAACATCAACCCTGCTTTCTTTGTACAGTATCTAGTCAGAGCTTGTGCTTCCAACCGTGAGGTTCATAGAGCTACTTTTACTTATAAATGAGTTGGGTGGAATCAGGACCCGCAGACCCTAAGCACCCCCTAAGCATTCTGAGTGCCCTTCACATAACACATGAAGAACTAATCCTCCACAATCCTTTGTGTTATCTCTTTCCCTTCACACACAGTCCTGGAGAAGACATGCTGTTTCTCAGGAGAACACATTAACAGTGTTGTTCCCCATTTCCACAAGCAGGTCTTGCTTCCTGTAAGCCGTATCTGCTCACATTTCTGGAGCAAAGACAAGAGCCTTCAGATGTGAAGAGACAAGAGGCAGCCGCCTTGCAAACAGGTGTGTAGGGATGAGGGGGACAGAGGACAGAGTGGGAGGCCAGAGACCCGGGAGGGAGCCAGGTCTTGCTGTGTGTATTGAGATGCAGTGTTCTGGTGGAAATCATGTTTTAAAAATCTCCCTTTCTGTCTTTTGCTGTCAATGGAAGATGTCTGTCAGATGCTTATGATGCTTCGAGTCTCTCACACTTTGTTCTTCTCCGTTCAGGTCAGCTGTGTTTACAGTGACCCTAAAACTGTCATTTCTGAGTGAACTTGACTTATTTTTCATAAATTGTCTCAGGTATTTATTCTCTACGTAAAATATACATAAAGCTTCCTGTCTTAAATCCTTGAAATATATTATTTAATACTGTTATAGACAGTCAGTCTTCTTCTCATGTAGACTAACATCCTTACCTTTCAAAACTAAAAGTCTGTATGTCTGTAGCTAGGATATATATGTGTGTGTATAGTGTGTGCATGTGTTTTCCAAGCCTATTATACTTCTTGTTTGTCTAGTCATAATATTTCTATAATTTTCACTGGACCCTGTTTCATTAACATAATGCTCCTAAGGGTTTTCCTGATTGTTGATGCTATGCTTACCTTTCATGTTTGACTTTGATTAATATTGCTTTATTTTATGTTGTGTTCTGTCATGACCTTATTTCAGTGCAAGCTTACATGATTTCCACCTAGCGTGTTTTTGAATTAGGTTCTGTTGAATACAGGTGCAGAAATTTGAATGTAGCTGATTTATATAGAAAAATGTAGCTATGAGCAGATGTCTCCATTTTGAAAATAAGTGTTATAAACACAAAGAATGTTTCTCTGCTTTGATTCGTATTTTAATTTTTACTTGCCAGGAACAAAATGCTATACGTGTAAAGAATGTGGCAAAGCCTTTGACTGGAACTCACACCTTATTAAACACCAGAGAATTCATTCAAGAGTGAAGCCCTACAAGTGTGAGGAATGTGGTAAGACCTTCAGTGCTCCATCATTACTGTCTGTGCACTGGCGAATTCATACAGAAGAGAAATCCTACAAATGTGGAGAATGTGGCAAAACGTATTATTATTCCTCAAAGCTTAAGGAACATCAAAAAAGTCACTCTCAGGAGAAACCCTACAAGTGTGAAGTGTGTGGCAAGGCCTTCCGATCTTCCTCGCATCTTTCTATTCACCTGGGAATCCATTCTGGAGAAAAACCCTATAAGTGTGAAGTGTGTAGCAAGGTCTTTAGAACTTCCTGGCAGCTTTCAAGCCACGTGAGAGTCCATTCTGGAGAGAAACCGTACAAGTGTGAAGAGTGTGGCAAAGGCTTCTCGACTCAGTCATACCTTTCTCAACACAAATTAGCTCACACTGGGGAGAAACCTCACAAGTGTGAAGAATGTGGAAAACTATTTTACTGTACTAAAAACCTCAAAGAACATCAAAGAATTCATTCTGGAGAGAAACCCTATAAGTGTAAAGAATGTGGCAAAGACTTCAGAACGTACACAGCACGTTCCAAACACCAGAGAATTCATACCGGAGAGAAACGGTACAAGTGTGGAGAATGTGGCAAAACCTTCCACCAGTCTTCTGGTCTTAAACAACATCAAAGGATTCATTTGTGAGAGAAAGCACACAGTCTTTTGCACTAAGAACTTTTGAAACACCTGATAATTCATACTGGAGAGAAATGCCACAAGTGAGAAAAATGTTGCCAACCATCTAATAAGCTTTGTGATATTTCTCAATACCAGGTAGTTCAAACTTCAGTGAAATAATACAAATGTTAAAATGTTCAAAAAATGTTATATACTTCCTCAGATCCTAAGAGAGGAAAAAGTTCATTGCGACCAGAAGCCCTACAAGTGTGGGGAATGTGGTAACGCTTTTGGAACCCTTCAGACCTTATCTGACACAAACGAGTGGATCCTGGAGGACAGCTCTGCACACGGGAGGAACGTGGTGACGAGCTTTACAGTCGGCCAACGCTCTCTGACCTGAGTTTACCCTGGGGAGAAGCAGCAGAACCGTGGAGCGCGTGCCGGTGCTTTAGAGGATGCTCATGTCTTAAAAGGAAAGCATAAGGCTGAGCAGCCGCCTTACGCCTGAAGAACACTGGAAAGCTCATTCAGCCCTTGTTGAACATCAAGGAAGTCCCACATGATAGTCTCTGTAAATGTATAAAGTATGGCCATGTGTTTGGCTGCTTTCTGTTCTTCTATAAGAATCATAGGGTTCATGTTGATAAGGAGCACTGTAAGTGCTAAGATTGTGGCAATCCCTTTACCTGACTTTCATACCCGAAGTATCCCCAGAGACATTATACTAGAGGGAAACTTACAACACCCAAATGATGTGGAAAAACTTTTAAAAAAAATTAATCCCCATCAGCACCGAAGGATCTGCATTAATGAGAAGCTCTGCAGTGCAGCTGTCTTGTTTGGTTTTGCTCTCACCTCACACAGGCAAGCGATATGCGATGGACTCTTGATCTGGATGTGATTGGCTGTGACCATGTCTATGAAGGTCCTTTTATGAATGGTCACTGATATTGGAGAATCTAGACCAACTGGGGTGACGCCGGTGCACCTTGGCCGTGCCACACCTGAGCAGGCGGTCCTGGTTGTAGAAGAATGCTGGTTGAACTGAAGCCAAAGGGCACAAGCCAGAAAGAGTATACCTCTCTTCTTCCTACATCACTCGCTGCCTTAGACTTCTGCTGTGTTCCCCTGCTCTGGCTTCCGTGGATGACGGAGTGCAACCAGTGAATTGAAATCAGCCCTCTTCTCTTCTGAGTAGTTTTGGTTGTGGTGTTCATCACACCGGCTGAAATGAAACTAAGGCAGTAACGAAGGAGGACAGTGTTCCACCCTTCTTTATATCCCAGTTATCCTCGGGGTCTCCATACTGGAAAACAATATTCTAGTAAATGATGAGTGAATTCATATGAAATAGAGACCTTCTACGTATGATCCTGACAAACTTTGTCCAACATGGGTAGTCATGAAAATTATGGTAGAAAGCATCACTTAAATTTGACTTAAAGTCAAATTGTATACCAAAGGGAATTAATGTAAGAAATCAATACTGTTAAAGTGGAATGTTCAAAAACATGAGGTATTGAAATTAATGTGACATTGTTTAATGTGATGGAAAGAATCCAGTCTTAGATATCACGATCGTTCAGAACACACAAGTCTGACGATATCAACTTGTTACAAAACCAAATTATTGCACGGCCCAAGATACTGGAGATGCCAAGAATTCAAAGGCAGTAAGTCCAGGACCTGCTAAGGAAAGCTAAAAGCAGTGGTTGGGGCATGCCTAGGAGAGAAGCCATGTATGTTTCAGGTGAAGCTGGAAAGGTGGGATTGACCTAAGTCAATGCCCGTACAGCAGAAGTCCCAATGTCAGAATTGAAGTTTTCAGACTGGGTGTTTGTTTACTGGATTTTGGTCTGTTCCTTTCTTGCTATGCTCTGATTATTCTGTTTTAGACTGGAAATATTTGTTCTGTGTCACCAGGTGGTGGAAGTATATCATTTGTTTTTATGTTGTAGAATCTCACTTTAAAAAGTGCCTTGAGTCTCAGGATGTGGACTGAAGTCGTTTAAACTCCTGAAATTGTAAAATGTGTGGGCCTGTTCAGTTGGATCCTATTATACCCATGAGATGATTGTAAGGTTGGGGGAGGGAAGGGATGCGATCATTTAAAGCCTCGTAGCTGGAGCTGACATGGCAGCTTTGGGAAAACTTGATTGCCAACAAGACCCAAACTGGGTCTTTGTGTTTTTATATCTGTGTTTGTATTCACAGCCCCACATAATAGAAAGAAGGATTCTGTCTGGAGGTTGTCCTCTGACCTCCATTCATGGGTACACACACACACACACACTCCTGCACACACGTGTGTGGACGCACACACACTACAAAATAAACTTGAAGTATATTTTTAAAATTGCGTTTGTGTTTCCTGTAGAAAAGGAGTGGAGAAGTAATGCTTAGGTCTCAATTGTTAACTCAATGAGATGAAGAATCACGTGATGGGCAAGCTTCTGGTCATTCCTTTGCTGGGGTTATCTTCATTAGTTGAGGTCAGGAGACCTGTTGAGTATGGGTGGAAGCATCTGTTTGCCTGGGATCCTGCATGCTATAGGATCCTGAGAGCACCCTGTACCTACACACACATCTACATTAACACCCTGTACCTACACACATCTACATTAACACCCTGTACCTATACACATCTACATTAACACCCTGTACCTACACATACATCTACATTAACACCCTGTACCTACACATATCTACATTAACACCCTGTACCTACACACATCTACATGCACAAACACAGATACAGTAACAGGGTAAGATTTTGGATTGTGAATGATGTTTTTCTTTTGTAATATGTACAAACTACATATGTGATTTCCTTATTTGTGTGTTCATGTGGGTGTGTGGGACATTATCTGTATGTGTGTATGGCATTAGTTAATATATCGCTTTGTTTTGCATTTTCAAAGTTAAACAACTGTCCTTCCATTCCAAATTTATTTTCCTGCAGGGTGATCATTTCATTTTTACACAACTGGCTATCTACTTATACCAACACTATATGTTGAAAAGGCTGTCTAATTCAGAATATGGTTTTGATGTATAAAAATTCTACTTAGACCTGCTTTCTCTGAGATAGTCAATGAGCCACTGATCATTCAAAGGTATATTAATTAATGATCCATTATTTCTGCATTTTCTAAGCTTAGTTCCTCTTCATTTCTGTTTAGCCTAGGATTCACTAATTGAAACTACCAGTATATTTCTGGTTTTTTCTCTTTATAAATGCTTGGCTTATAATCCATTTAGTGGAAAGTTCACTGTTTCTCAGAGAAGAATGTGTAGTATTGGCTTTTTAGGTATATTAGTCCATGGATATGTAGTGCAGTTACTATTTGGGATATTTATTTTGTGAATTCCTTGCAATGTATTTTTTTTATTAAGAGAACCAAAGACCCTGCATAGAAATGACAATACAGCATTGAAGTATTCCAGTAACACTATTCCTGAACAATGTGAGGTTTCTATGCCTTACAATGTTATCTAGATAAAAGTGGAGACTCATGACTTGGTGTATGAATATTTACAATAGTTAGTTATGTCCTATTTCTCAACATGTAGATATTCATTTCTTCTGAATAACATAGCTTTGATTACTAACAAGTAGCCAATGTAGCTGTATTTAAGATTTATTTAGAAGGCTAGAAGGGGGTGTTGGAGAAAGCCACTGTTCATAATTCCTCTGTTGTGCTTTCGGTAGAGCTAAGTAGAAGATGCCAAGTGAGTATGGTCTCATCTCCAGCAAGCCGCCTCTTCCCTCCTCCCTCAGTTGACACTGAGGGAGAAATCCTAACCCCAGCACCTGAGATGCTGAGGGAGCCTCCTCTCTTGCCCCCTCATCACACCTTCATAATAAGATGCTATCCCTCTGCAAACTTGCAATAGCCAAAGTCATGTGCTAAATCACACCTGTAATGTTTTTTTTTGGTATATTCTTAAAAGCCATGTTGGCTTTATTTTATGTATGTGTATTTGTATATGTATATGCTATTTATAATATATATAAGTATTATTTTTCAGATATTTCAAATAAATAGATATATAAATAAGGTGACTTGGCCAGGCCCCCCCATTTCTTCCATGCAAATTACTTCCTATTTCTACCCCCAGTTTCTCTATGAACTCCATAAGCTTTCTCTTTAAATAAAGAGTTCATTTGCTGCTGTGGGTTTGTGCAGAGGCGCAGGGCAAATGATTGAAGGAAGCTCCTCAGGCTGCCTCTAGCTCCCCTGCCATCCATTGCCCAGACCTCCTCAGCTCAGGGTGGAACTTTACAAGCGCTGCAGCTTTCCATGCGCAGATTTTGTTGGCTTTTTCTGCAGATCATGTGCAAGTAGTCACGGCAACTGTGAGTTCATGCATGTGATAACCTAGGCATCCCCTGCAAGTACTGCTCATCCGCATATGTCTACTATTTCCGGCTCTTATAACCTTCCTACCATATCCACCTTGGCGACCGTTAAACCTGGATTTCAGATATGACATAGATATCTCATGGAGCTTTGTTTTAATCACCATCTACTGCAGAACTGAGCTTTTCTGATGGGGATAAGAGGTGACCTACTGTCTGGGTATGAACTTGAGGACAGTTCATTACTTTGTCCATTACCAGAATGACAGTAGTAGCCCCTCCCCTAGGTCCAATCACCCAGCCAGGCACAGGTTTATTAGCCAACTCACACTACCAAGTAGCATCAGCTATTGCTTTGGCTCTCGATCCAGTTGGAAAGTGGTTGTTAGTCCCATAAACTTTATGCCGTGATACCAACTGTGGAACACTTTGCTTAGACAGTTATTCTCTACCCCTTGTTTACAGCTGGGTAAGGCGGTTAACTGCA
The DNA here is from genome assembly GCA_004026605.1 of Ondatra zibethicus. Classification (NCBI taxonomy): domain Eukaryota; kingdom Metazoa; phylum Chordata; class Mammalia; order Rodentia; family Cricetidae; genus Ondatra; species Ondatra zibethicus. The sequence goes on along the minus strand of PVIU01009882.1, from coordinate 47,420 downwards.
CTTCTGTGATTATAGTGTGGGTATTTTGCCCTTAAATTCTCCCAGTCCATGCACATAAGATTTATTTCTTTCCATTCATGTCTTGAGTCTTTAATCAATATTTTATAATTTGTGTTCTGCCATCTTCACACTTTCTTCATGCGATCTATTTGAAAGCATTCTTCTTGGTGCTCCCACAAACTGGGAATATCTCCTTGATTTCTTTGAGAGACTGATTGTTCTAAACATTGTAATTTTTACTTTTAAATGTAGATATATTTATAGCCTGAAATTTCCAAGTTCATTAATTCTTTGTAAATGTTGATATTTACTGCCTATAAAAACACATCATGGAAAAAATTGAATAATATTACTTCTCTGCTCCTGATTTGGGTACATTTTACTTCTGTTTACTTCATGGAAATAGAAAAAGCTCATGGATCAGTCAGTGCTTTGCAGAAAAGCATCAACGAGACTGGGCATCCTCGTGTTGGATCCGTAAGGAAAGGATTGGAGCTTTTCCTGTTCCTGGTGATATTAGCTAAGGTTTCTGATTTGTTCTGTTTGGCTTTTAGAAACCTGTACATGGACTATCTTTGGTGTATGGTTTATAACCGGCCATTGTTTGGTTGATCCATTTCCCTCTACACTTGCTTTCTGAAGAGCTTTCATCACGGCAGGATGTTGGCCACTTTCAGATGCCTTTTCTGCATCTGCTAGATTGCTTTTATGTGTTCTTGGTTATGTTAATGTAGTGCAGTGATTCACTTTGACTTTGACTTTGAGGGGCCAGTCCCTTTCTGTCCTGTTATAGTAACTTTTCATATGATCTTTAATTTTATTTTCTACTGCATTACTTCATATAAACTGTGTGACTATAGTTATGGAACACTCATTATGTTATGGTTGAATCAGACATGCTCTTGTATTTAAAAAAAACTGAGTAGGTGCAATAGATACATTTTTGTTGCTATGACAAAATCCCTGTATAAAGATGCTTAAGGAAGGAAGGGGTTATTTAGATGATAGTCATTGTGAAGGTATAGTCCCTCATGGAGGGGAATCCATGGTGACAGGAACTTCAGACACCTCATCGCATTAATTCAATATCATCTAGCACATTTCAACTTGCCATGTTGGTAATAACCATTCAAAATCAAGGCAGCAAGGTTGGCGGATGGGAAAATAATGCAGCATCAGTACGACGGTGCATTAAGGAACTGATTTGTGCCTCTGTTCCGTCAAGATGCAGGTTTGCCAAAGGTTCTCCCCCTTCTCCAGTGTCTGGGAACTCATGATGGCTGCTTACAATTAACAACATGGATGATCAAATTGATCTTTGTGCTGTTTGTGCTGGTATTTGTCGACTTGACAGAAGCTATGGGAATCTGAGTAGAAGGAACCTTGAGTAAGGAATTACCTCTATTGGATCAGCCTATAGATGAGTCTGAGAACCAGTTAATGATTGCTTTGGGAGGCCTTAGACCACTGTTTGCATTTCCATCCCTGGTAAAGGAACCTGAGGTAGAATGGTGGTGTGTAGATGTAGTGTTCCTGTCCTGAAAGCTGCTTCCAAATTGCCACATAGGGGCTTATATTATTTGTAAATGTTTGGCCAATAGCTCAGGCTTATTATTAATTAGCTCCTACATTTTTAAATTAACCCATATTCTTTATTTGGGCTCTGTCATGTGGTGGTACCTTTGTTAGCATGACACATTCATCTTGCTCTTCTGCATCTCCTCTTGACTCTCTGACTCTGCCTTTCTCTCTGTGTCCTCAGTATAATCATCTCCCTATCGCTTTTTGCCTGGCTATTGGCCAATCAGCTTTTATTATCCAATGAGAGTAATACATATTCAAAGTGTACAAAAGGATTGTATAACAGCAGTGAGGGGTCAGGGGCAGAACCTAAAAAGCACATTTTTCTATCGTTTCTTCTTTTGCTCTAGGTACAGTTGTATGTTTAAGTCCTGCCCTGGCATATTTTAATGATGATCTGTAACCTTATAAGCTATATAAACCCTTTTTTCTCCCCAAATTGTTTTTTGCCAGATTGCTCTATTAGAACAAGTGAGAAGCCAACTAATAGAGAGTCCTGAAGTGAAATGAGACGTGTTTATTTCCAATAATACATAAGTTCCAAAGTACTTAAGTTCTAAAAGAAATAAGAGCCCAGTTATGTTAAAATATGTTTATTACTTGCAGTTGTCTATGTTCAAAGTTGAGATGTGTGTTGTAACTTCAATCCTTAACCTGTTTCTGTGAACCAGAATGTTCACAGGATCCCATGCTCATGAGCATGTGTTAATTCAGTATGTAAGAAAGGCCCAGATATCTGCAGGAGATTCATAGGTAAATCAGTTCAATCCAAGCTAAGAATAAGCACACAGGTATGAGGATAGCTGAAGGCACATGATCAGTAAGGTAAAGAGAAAAAGTTTCCTATGTGCAAAAATGGAGCACAAAATATTTGTTTTTCTGGAGAAGAAAAGGTAAATATTTGGATGTGTATAAAGGAATATAATGAAGTTCAGAGATCAACCTTCTACAGAATCACCATTTGATGTATGGCCACCTGACCCAGCTCAGTATGTTTTCTTTTTTTTTCTTTTTTTTTTTCATTCAAAAATAAATAAATAAAATTTTTACATTTCTTCCCCTTCTCCCAGTCTCCTCCCGCTACCCCCATCCCTCCTCCCTCCCCCTTCTTCCTTAAAAGAGGGCATGGTGCCCTGCCCTGTTGGAAGTCCAAGGCCCACCCCCCTCCATCCCAGCCTTGGAAGGTGTGCATCCAAAAAGACTAGGTTCCCAAAAAGATAATTCATGCAGAAGAGATAGGTCCTGGTGTCATTGTTGATGGCTTCTCGGTCTGCCCCCATTGGCCACCACACTCAGAGAGTCTGGTTTGATCATATGCTCGTTCAGTCCCAGTCCAGCTGGATTTGGTGAGCTCCCATTAGTTCAGGCACACTGTCTCAGTAGGTGGACCAGCCCCTCACGGTCCTAACTTCCTTGCTCCTCTTCTCCCACCTTCTGCCCTTCGACTGGACCTTGGGAGCTCAGTCCATTGCTCTGATGTGAATGTGGGTCTCGCTCAGTATGTTATCAAAGAAGGTATGGATGTGTCTACATAACTCATGTGCCCCCTGAGAGGCATGCGGTAATGACCGGGCCTGTAATATACCTGGGGAAGTGGCGCTAGCCCAGGGTGTGGTGGACACAGGGCCCTTGAGAACTGCACTAGCAAGGAGTCCCTTTCACTGGAATCTTGCTTATCACTGATGAAGGGATATCTTTTTTAATAATTTAATTTATTATGTATATGCTGTTCTGCCTGCATGTGTCCCTGCAGGCCAGAAGAGGGCACCAAATCTCATTACAGATGGTTGTGAGCCACCATGTGGTTACTGGGAATTGAACTCAGGACCTTTGGAAGAACAAGGAAAGCTCTTAACCACTGAGCCATCTCTCAAGCCCCAGGGATATCATTTTTAAAATAGATTCTGGCAGGTAATTAATGATTTGCTTTTGTGTGTATGCTCAATTAGTGAGAAAATATTACTTTCAAAGACCAATTCCTCTTTTAAAATTCAAAAGTGAGTTTTAAAAACAACTTTTTTTCTTAGTTTGTTTTGTTCTGTGTGTGTGTGTGTGCTGGTGTGTGTATGTATGCATGCTGTGTGTGTATGTGTGTGTGCATGCACATGTGCACATCTTTTGTGCCTAAGCCTGAAGACGTCAGAAGAAGGGTTCTAATTATCCGGGACTTCTGCTATATGTGCTTGTGAACCACCATGTGCGTGATGGAAAGCAAAGTCATAACCTCTGCAAGACCATTCAACAGTCTGAACTACTGAACTGGCTCTTAGCCTGTGAGTGTAGAGTTTGATGTGATTCTGCTAAACATCAGACCTAATGCAGAATGCTTCGTTGGGATGAAATTAAATGATCAAGATATTGAACAAAAAACTTTATTACAGGTGATAGATAAAATTGTCAACAGGGTCTAAGCAAACATTACTTCTGTTAGTATTTTCCATAAGTATACATGAGTCACTAATATCCTGCTGAATGGATATCTCTTTAGTTTTTAAGTTTCTTAAGTTATTCTCTCATATATTGCATCCCAACCACAGTTTGCCCTCCCTCCTCTCCTTCCAGACTCTCCAACCTCTCCACTGCCCCCCCATCCACTCTTCCTTTTCCCTTCAGGAAAGGGCAGGCTTCCCATGAATATTAGTCAAAAATGGCTTACCAAGTTGCTATAAGACTAGGAACCTCCCTTCATATTTAAGCTGGACAGGGCAAGCAAGTATGGAGAAAAATCCCAAATGCAGGTAAAAGAGTCAGAGATAGCACATGCTGCTACTATTGGGAGTCCCACAAGAACACCAAGCTACACAACCATAATGAATATGCAAAGGGCCGGGGTCAAACCCATGCAGGGTCCATGTTGTCCCTTCAGTCTTTGTGAGCTCGTATTAGCTCAGGTTATTTGATTTTGTGGGGTTTCTTGTATCCTTGATGTCTCTGGCTCCTATAATCCTTCCTCCCCATCCTCTTTAGGATTCTCTAAGCTTCACCTAATGTTGGGCTGTGGGTCTGCATCTGTTTTCATCAGTTGTTGGATGAAGCCTCTCTGATGATGATTATGCTAGTACAGTGGAGTATCATTAAGAATCATTCTTTTTTTTTTCTTGCTGGACATGTTTGGTTCTATCCTAGGTCTCTGGGCTATCTACCCTCTGGGTCCTGGCCCTCTGAGCAGTGTTAAAGATAGATACCCTCCCTCCTTTATATCCTGCATACTCAGCTTCTGCACCATGGTAGCTTCTCCTCCTGCTCTTAAACAGACAATTCCACTAAGAAATGGAGACTGAAGAAGAGATGTGAAGGAATGCTGAATCCGCAAGGATCAGCAATTCTCATATGAATCTGCAGCTTCCCAGCTGTGTTTGCATGTAACAGCCACAAACACATGTGTACACACACACACACACACACACACACACTGGAAGACCTAGCCATACTCAGAAATGCTAAGTCTTAAGGTTGCTGACAATGCCCTTCACTGCAGCACTAGGGAGCAGGACAGAGCAGTCACTATACATCATTCTAAACAGATTTGTCAAGCCAATGTCCAAGGGGATGCACTGCTTGCTGAGCAGTTTCTCTAAGCTGACAGAGGTGTTCTGCATCATTGGGTTAAACACAATGCTTGGAATAAAAAACTGAATATGGATGTTCTACAGTCTCTACTCAGAAAGAGCTTCCCTCTGAATCAGAGTCCATCATTGAAGCATCAGATATTTCTTAGGATGGCGTTTGGATCTTTGTCTCAGCAGGAACTGCACAGAAAAATACTTTCTGAGGAAGGAATGGGCATTCTTAGTCTTTCATGACTCCAGGGTAGGTTCTTCACTAAAGAGGGCTCATTCGATAGGCCTAAAAAACACATTTCTAATACCTGTGGCCTTGAGGAATAATCATCTCCACGCTCTGCTTCACAAAGGGAAGGAAATTCAAGGCAGATTCCATTGATATTCAAATCGTGTCAAATACGACAATGTCAGGATCAAAAGAGAGAGGGGATATTCGATAAGGAATTCAAACCCTACTGCAGAGGGAAATTCTATAATGCATGTTGGACCAGTACAGTACACACTTCAGTGTGATCCCAGGAGTTGTCCCGTTCCTCTTGGGAGAGGTATAGAAGCAGAAAGCATGTGTTCAGAAACACCAGGTGGTGACTAAGTGCCTGAGTTTGTGAAAAGACAGGGAGAAGTAGGTGAGGTTGTTGTGGCAGATGTGACACAAAATTTATATTTATTACACAAATTAATGGGTGAAAGCGTGGACAAGGGATTTACAAAAAGTTCTTTGGATGGATTCTGGAATTTCACTGCTAATAGACGTCAGAGTTCTGTACATTTCATTTTGTTCATTGATTTTAAACATCTCTGTGGCCCTGACCGATGCCCTTCACTGTATGGATTCCAGCGTCCATATGAACCCTCTGCCAGCTGTGGAGTCTGATCCGTCTGGCTCACATTATGTGTAAGCACAGGAAGACAAGGATTATTTATTTTTGGTACTGGGCATTAAACCAAAGCCACCTTCATTATAGTCAAGTGTCATAGCCCTTACCCTAAGCTAGCCCACCCTGTCCATTCTCTACCTTGTGTTTAGATAAAACACATCTATAAATTATCCTTGTTAGCCTTGTTTTCTGATTCTTCTGTCTTAAGCACCTGAGACGCTGTATGAGCGGCAGGATTACCAAGGATGGTTTCAAAAAGCATCTTGAAGAGATGATGCTCAGTCCTACATTAGCTTCCTGCTTCCTTATTTTTAAGTAAAACAGACCAATGTGAGTTTTCACGCAGTAGTAAGATCCCACACTAAATAGACCTGAGCTTTAAACTGACAGGTATTAGCGGAAATAACTAGGAAATACTAGTGGTAAACCATTACTGGGAAAAGGCTTGGCTCACAAGTTAACACCTGGTGCTGAGATCACAGGAGTGAAACAGCCTGATCCCCGGTAGGGGTCCCTGCGCTCAAGTCTGTTTCCTTCCAACTTCACCTGCAGGCAGTGCATCAACTTCGGTTGGTTCCCGGAAGTCCTTCGCGCTGACTTATGGGAAATGTAGTCCCGACCCCCATGACGTCACAAGAAGGGGCTGTGGATACAGAACTTCCGCTTTCAGTCTCCAAACTTACCTTCCCCCCCCCTAAGTTATGCGAGTGTTCTTCTCAGCGCTGGGCTTGGATCTCTGACATGGAGGTTGGTGCAGGGTGCAGCGCCGTCCTGCAGATCTGAGGGACTGTGCAAGGTGGCGGGTCCTGCATGGAGGGAGCTGACTTGGGCTGCTTAGCAGGGAGGCGGGGAAGCTGACCTGGAGATGCTGTGCTGACCTAGGCCGGGCCACTGCATCTGGGTGCAGGTTTGAGGGGAGTAGGCGCCACGCCAAAGCCCTGTGCTGTGAGTGCCCAGTCTCCTAGGACGCCCCTGCTGCCCGATCCCACCTGTGCTTCTGGTGCTTGAGGAGCTGAAGGAAGCTCATTTTCCTGCTTGGCTGGAGAAGCATGCTCTCCCTAGCTGACTCTCGGTCACATGGCAATAGTCAGATTTCTCAGGACTTCCAGAAAGGGCGGACACCTAGTCCCACCTATAATATTTTTCTTTTTCCTTCTTTTTCTCTTTCTCCCTCTCGTTTTTTGTTTTGTTTTGTTTTTTGTCTTTTTTTTCTGAGATAGGATTTCTTTGTGTAATACCTCTGTCTATCCTGGAACTCACTCTGTAGATCAGGACGGCTTTGAACTCAAAGAGATCCCCTTGCCTCTGCCTCCCAGAGTGCTGGGATTAAAGGCGTGCATCACCACCGCCTGGCTCCACCTATACTTTATAGAGCACCTGTACCCTTCCATACTTCAGGAAGCTCACCTCTCTGTTCCTAAAGTTTCCAGGGACAGAGTCCTGTGAGGGCTATTGCTGTATCGTATGTTAGTTCCTTTTCCTTTGGAATGAATTGTGAGATTTATGGAAGCCTCCGGAGGAATAGAAATAAGTTATACGCTCTTGTGATCAGAATTGTCACATTACACTCCCATATGCCCACAGAATCATCTTGTAGTTAGTATGAACCTATCTTTGCTGAATCCAGATAATTACGGACTTCACATTGCATAGTGAAACATACTGAGAGTAATACTGCATCCAATTCCTTTTGAGACTGTGATGCTGGAAATTTCGACTCCTTTTCAGATGTGAGAGAGGACTTGGTGTGATGAGATAAGTGAATCTCATGATTGACAGGAGGAGGCTTGAATATCTCTGAAAGGGAGGGGTGTAGGCGGATGTGTCTCTTCCCCCAGGCAGTTACCAAATGACAAATCAGTCTGAATATGAATTATATATTCTCTTCCAATAGCTCAGGCCTATTACTAAGTCTTACATCTTAAATTAACCCATATTCCTTGTTTACCCTCTGCCACGTGGCAGTATCTTTATTAATATGGAACGTTCATCTACTGCTCCTTCTGAGTCTGCTGTCAGACTCTTCACCTTTAAAACATCCTTAATTTGGCTGTCCATTCTATATCTCCTACATGGCTACTGCCCAATCAGCATTTTATTCCAGTTCTTGTGACAAACCTTTACAGTGTACAAGAGGATAATCCACAGCAGAGGGGAGAAATGGCCCCTTTTTTCACTAACATCCTTTTGTTAGTTCATCATGTGTGGATGACTAAATGCTTCTATTTATTGTGCTGGGAAGGAACCTCTCCTTTGCCTGTTTGACTCTTTCTCTGGATTTACAGGGAATGTTTGTTATCTTTGCACATTCATCATTATTTTCTATCATAACCTCGTGGTTTTTTTCTTCTAACTTTACCTGAATTTTTCCAGACCAGAAATCTGGCTCAGCAAATGGTAATGACAACCGCATTTACCACTGTCGTTCATGTGTGGTATTGCCACCATCCAGGCAGTAAACTGTGAAAGTGCGATTCCTCCCTCTTCCCTGGGAAGGCGTCCAGTCTCCCTCGGTGTGCAGTCCTGCCCTTTCCTTCCAGGCTCTTATCCTGATGACTGATAGCTGAGTGATGATGTGAATGGAGTTACTGGTCTTTCCAGACTCGGGTGGTAACCTGTCAGGTTCAACAAATCTGGGTAAACTCTTGAAGGGACCTTGTGTTTGAGTACTGAGATACATTTCCTGGCGATGGCTGTGTATCTATCAGAGGCCAAGTAGAGAAAATACAAGTCTTTTGGACCAGTTTTGCTGAGAGTCAGAAACAAAGGAATACACCTGAGAAGCAGTTTGATGTCATTTTCTGCTTTCGTGGTAAAACATTTTGGTCTGTTTTCTCCAAGGACAGTGTCCAACTGAAATGACATTTTGAGTGTAAGAGTATGTGTCAATTTGTCTGCTTGACTATCAAAGACTATATTCAATTGTTCTCTTTTTTGTGGTAACTATTTAAATACATGCCAGATGGAAGAAAAGTCAATCCCTCTGTTTCCAGGTTCAAGTCCATGTACTATTCGTTAGGTACAATCAGTAACTGTATACTGAGTATTTAAACTTTACATTCATAGTCTCTCTCATTAACTGTTGTTACTTATGCATATGTGTTGCTACATATGCAGATATATATATATATACTTACACATGCCTATATTAAGACACACATATGTATGTATCTGCTCAGAGTGTACAATCTTACTCATGTATGTAGCTGTTCAGCACTGAATAACCAGTTATTGTGCTCCTCCCTTGGGAAGACGATGTCTGGTTCTCTTAGCATTGCTTCATTGGCTCTAGTTCTTTGTGTAGTGTTGAGGCCTCTCTTGCATCCCTCCCATTCTGCATTGCTGTGTTTATTGGTGTCATCTTTTTTCAGCTCTTCTTTGACGTCATTTGGTGAGATTGTGGGTATAACTTCTCTCATCCTGAGGAGACAGTTTCACAACAAAAATCCCAACTGCTGCGGATCTCACAGCTTTCTACCTCTTCTGAGGTGGTACCCGAGCCTTAGGTGTCGGAGCTGTGCTGTCCACATCCCACAGTTCTTCATTTTGTTTGGTTGTGGTTTTTTATATGGGTTTCTACTTGTTGTAAAGAAAAGGGATAGCTACTATATTTACCTGTCAGTAGAATGACAAATCCTTAGAATATAATTAGGGATTATGCTGAATTAGTAAACTGGTAGTTGCAAATTCTCCTCCAAGTTCCTTGACTTCACTAGCTCTAGGCTGTTGTCTAGGTTTCCTGAACCAGGAATGATCCTCCTCTTGTCGAGTGTGTCTTACCCAGTTAAATAGATGTTCATTGCCACCATGGCATGGGTGCCACTACTGCACCCATAGGGTTATCTTGCCATGAAGGTCATTGCTGGGATTCATAAGCATCATAGTTGGGCATGGCTTTGTGTTAACAACGAAATAAGTGGCTAAACATACAGTTGACAAAGACATAAATTGTTGGACATATATCTGTCAGTCGGTTTTTTTGTTAACTTGAATATATCATTATAACCTGAGGAATTTAATGTTATATAAAAATCCATTCTAATCTAAAATACCTTGGAGACATGCTGTTGTCTGCTTACTATACAAAGAAAATACAATAATACATAAAGGGCACAGATGGACTAAGAAGTTTTATAGGTGCTGCCTTAGATGGTTATATCCTGTGGTCATTTTGATCCAAATCACAGTGTAATTACATGGTGTGTGTTCTTTAGTCTTTCTAATCTTTTTAATCTGCTAGCCACATGATTGTTTTTATCCTGATTAGGTCATCAGCCATGTGGAGGCAAGTCACTTGACTATTATTTAAAAACATCTATTTTTTAATAGTGTTATCTCTAGTAGACCCATTTTCCTAAACAAGAGTTGAATCACATGTGTAGTATACTGCAGTAAATTCAAATGACCTGTTTACAGATTTAACTATCAGCCTATTGCTCCAAGTTTATGCTGAATTTTTGACTTTTCTTTACCATTTCGAATGAATTTATTAATCCTAATTTAAGAACTTGTAGAGAACAGAGAGATATTTCAATGCATCATGTGCTAGTTTATACATGAGGTTAGTCAAAATACTCAGTGGTTGGAAAATACTTAATAAAGATGATTGATAATAGCAACTTTAGACTGCTGAGCTGTACAACTCAGGATTGGGTAAAATATTTTCTGTGGAGTATGCAGAATTTGTATATAAAGAGTAGACTCCTTGTCCTTTTGAAACATCATTTATAAAAACATTGAAAATAATCTCTATAAGATTTTTAGATATAATTTTAGGCAACACCCATAGGATACTGAAAAAAAATCTTAGAATGGTGTCCTTTGGATAATGATTTGTCTTAGTTATGGTTTCTGTGCTGTGAATAGACTCCATGGCCATGGCAGTTCTTACAAAGGAAAACATATTTGGGGTGAGCTTATGGTCCTGAAGTTTTAGCCCATTATTATTATTGTGGGTGGCATGCAGGCAGGCATTGTGCTAGAGAAGGAGCTGAGAGTTCTACATTTTGATCTTCAGGCAGAAAAAATTGGGTTTGGCTTGAGCATATATGAGATATCAAAGCCTGACTCCACAGTGACACACTATCAAGGCCACGCCTCCTAATTGTGCCACTCCCTATGGGCCAAGTGTTCAAACATAAGAATCCATGGGGGCCATACCTATTCAAACTACCACAGTGATTATCTATAGATCCTGAGTAAAATGATACTGCAACCTGCCAGTTATTACTGAACAGATAACCATCCTGAATTTTATTTAGTGGTGTAATAATCTATGAGCTATCCAACAACATTACTTAACCAGCTAATAACCTGCTCTGTTTCTGGTGTTATATTTCTTAGTAGGAAAGCTTTTAGAAAGCACCTTAAAGCACAGAGCCAAATCATTAGTAGTGACTGGTAGATTAGTGTTTACCCAATTAAAATAGCACAAAATTATACATTTTGTTATTTTAGTTTATTTACCATGAAAATTAAGCACTCATTTAAATATGGACTTGACAGACAAGCAGAAGAGAATATTTTCCATATATTGCAGGACTAATAACTCTGGGAACTTATACAGTGTTGGTTTAAGTGTTTTATGTCCTAATTGTAGTTGTTCTGGTACTAGAAACTGTGCCCATTTTAATTTTTCCCCATGAAGGGACCGTTAAGCAATCTATGCTGAGTTATTACCACTCTGTGGGAAAGACAAAATAAAGTAACAAGAATAAGCAAATAACAACAACACCAAAATCTAAGCTCTGCAGTAGCCAAGTTGGCTCAAATTGTAGCAGCAGAGCCCCACCCACCATTTCTTAGACTTTGGGTGTTATAGAGGCCACACTTTGCATCCCATTGGGAGAAAAGGCCCACATGGCCAGAGGGCTTTGAGTTCAAATCAAATTGTTCAGGAAGACTAAACAAACATGGCTGACCTGGAAGCCAGGCAGCTGCTTAGTGTATTCAGCCTTGCTGTGACCTGCCAAGATGTGTCCAGCAAAGGAAAAATATCATTTATTTTTTTGTTAGTTCATTTTGTGTGTGTTTGTGTATTGTTTTGTTTGTTTCTATTTCTTGTGGTTTGCAAAAAATAATTGACAAGGATTCTTCTCTCCTCCTTTGTGGCCTCTTGTTACCTTAGTTCCTATGAGTATAAAGTGGAAGAGTTATTGCTCTGAGTATTTCGTTCCTTGGGATCTTAACAAATATTTCAATAAGTGTAAAACACTGTCACCGGGTCCTGAAAAGAATCTGTATTTATCCCACTCTCTCCTTTAAGATCATGAATTCTTTTAAGTGAGTTCTTTTGTCAGTTTGCCCCTAATTTCTACTGAAAGAAAACCTTCCTTATCTTCTTGGACCTCATCCCACATTGTCATTATTTTATTTTATTTTTAATTTTTTGAGGCAGGGTTTCTCTGTGGCTTTGGAGCCTGTCCTGGAACTAGCTCTTATTTTAAAACCAAACGTTGGACGCCAGATGAAGGCATAAGTCATGAAACAATCCCACACCAGTTTGGAATTGTGATTAATAAAATGGTTATTTATTTAAAGGGAGAAACTTACAGTTCACTGTCCCAGACAACAGCCCTCTACATGATCAGGAACGAAGTCTAACAGATGGAAGCCGGAAGCAAGAGAGAGAGCACACAGCTGCCGCTGCTTTTTTTAAAACTAAAGAGACCATGCCCCAGTGGGCTGGTATCTTAAAGGCTATTGGCTGAAGGAGCGGAAGTAGCTCCCATAGCAAAAAGGTTTCCATTTAAATTTATGGCAACAAAGCTTTGGGCATGGCTACATTGAATCTCCATTGAAATGTACATTTCTTTGGTGAGGCACCTGTGACCTTTACCCTAAAATGGGTTCTAATCACAGAGGAACAGAGTTTAGAGTAAGGGCATGAGAAGGACAGATTTGTAATAAGCATAAGCATGGGTTTTATTGACTGAGAATGCAAATTACATGGGACCACTTTCATAAGGATGGCTTTATTCACTGAGAGACAAAGCTCTGAATTAGAGCCTGAACAATGCTGAGGATTTGGGGGTGGAGGTGAGATTCAGGTGACAGTGGATCCATAGACTAGCAGATCACCAGAGTGTTAGACAACATCCATTCCAGGTTTCCTAGTGAACAGACATCAGTCATTTCGTCCCCTTGAAGAAAAATATTTTTCATGTTTAACAATTCTGACTCCTCTAGTGCTTTCTGCAAGCTGTGCCTTCTGTATCATTCCCTTTGTCCTTTCATCAGGACATCTGAGAAAGTTCAGTCAGTGTAAGTCCCCACAGTGACTGAACTTATTGCTAAATTGCCTTATTAGAAATTTGTTAAAATGCCTGTGATTCCATTTTGTCTACAGATTGTTCATTTATTGATCTTCCCCTTGAAGGCTGAAACTCAGGTCCCTTGATACACAGTCATTTGCATCATTCTGTGCATTCTCAGGAAGCCAAACCTCAGCCCAGACTTGCTGGATCAGATCTGCATCTTCATTGTATTTGTCACTTATGATTGTTCCTATTGGGTTGACCAGTACCCTTTCCATCACCATGGCTATCTACTGTGAGAAATATACATTATGTGTGGAGTATTATAAGAATAGGACAAAATGCATATTTTATTTAAAAATTTTATTATTCATGTATGTATTTATGTTGAGCATGGTGGCCATTTTAGTGTCCCTGTCTAAGAGACTGATCCTCTGAACCTGAAGTTACATACAGTTGTAAGTAGCCATGTGGCTGCTGGGAATCACTCCAGATGCTTTGGAAGAGCAGTCAGTGCTTTTCGCTACTGAGCCTTCTCTCCATCCTCAGCAGTACTCTTTTGTAGATACTCGCTCTCCATTGTACGGTTCTGAAAAGTAGAATATTCATGGGAGATCCTAGGTCTTCTGCAATTCGCTTTACTAAATGAGAGTCTTCTGCAACATCACAGTATTACAACAGACCTATTTTAGGTACATTGCTAACCTATTTCAGAAGGGCTTCTAGCTCTCTTCTCTGGGTGACCTTTAGATTAATGTCTAGAAGTACATATGCTTCTTGTTATTTGTGTTTTTCCTGGCAGTTTTAATTAGCATTCATTTTTCTTATTTGTTTCAGGAAATGCTGTCATTCAAGGATGTGGCCATTGATTTCTCTGCAGAGGAGTGTGAATACCTGGGCCCTGATCAGTGGAATTTGTACAGGGATGTGATGCTGGAGAATTTCAGCAACCTTGTGTTCCTGGGTGGGTTGTCCTTTTTTCAATTGATGCTGCCTTTTAATCAATGGCTGTTATAATCAGGAAGTGCAATTCTGCCACTACCAACAGTGGTTAAGTCAAAAGAGCTGCAGCCTGAGGGAGAGTTCCCTCAGGCAGAGTCTTTCAAAGCTGTGAGGGAACTTCTCGAAATCCCTGGCCTTCTAAAGAACTCAAGATTCAAAGGTTCAGGTGGAACTCTGCTCCTCAGAGAGGCTGAATAGCAGCTAACTCCTCTCCTTGCTTCTGTCTAATGAAAGCCCCCATTCTTCTCCTCACCCTGTTTAAAAACCCTTCTCCCCCTGGCTTTTCCCTACCGCTTCCTGTCAGCCAGTTGCTGACTCAGCTTCCTGACTGAAGTGAAGTTTATTTAATCAAACAAAAGTAACATATCTTTGCATCATTAAACAGATGTTCCAGAGCATGAAGAAAAGGAAAACAGCTTAAAGTAAAATTCAACAACATGGGTGAGGGAAACTTCCATGGTGAACTCTTAATTAACTGTCAGCATAAACTTGATTTCTTTCTACAGTATCTCAAGGGAGCTTGTGCTTCCAACAATGAAATTTATGGGACAAATTTTAAGGAAAATTGAAGAGAATATTCCTATATGTTAGAATAATTTTATTTCTTTTCGTGTTCATAACACCTTCCCATCCTTTTTAGAGGTATCCATTATATTGGTGCTAATGTCATAAAGCAAGTGGCATGAGTGGGAAGCTTATATGATAAAAAGAATATCACACTCTTCAGTTTTAATATTTCTCCTTGTAACTGAGGGACATGAAGCTAAAGACCTGCAAATCCTAAATTCTTCCTAAGCATTCTGAAGTGCCTATCAGGAAACTCATGAACATCTAATCCTCTTCAGTCCCTGATTATATCTTCTCATTCCTTATACATACAGTCCTAGAGAGGACATGCTATTCCCCGGAGAAAAAACTAATAATGTTCTCTTTTCCCATAAACAGGTCTTGCTTCCTCTAAGCCTTCCCTGGTCACATTTCTGGAGCAAAGACAAGGACCTTCACTTATAAAGAGACAAGCATCATCTGCCATGCAAATAGGTGTGTAGGAATGAGGGTAATAGAGGAAACAGGGAGGCCAGAGATCCAACAGAAAGCCAGGTTTTATCACAAACACTGACTCACAATGTTCTCATGGACATAATGTTTTAAGGATCTCCTTTTGTATCTTTTGTTGTGAAAAGTGGATGTTTATGATACTTTGATTTTCTTACGCTTAGTCCTTCTCCCATTAGGTCGGCTTATGTTTACAGTAAGTGACTAAGTTCTCTCATTTGTAGGTGAACATGATCTATTTTTCCTAAGTTGGTCAGTGGATATTTATTCATAAACTGTGTATAGATCCTCCTGTCTTCAATTCTTGAAAAATATTATTGGATATTGTTATCAACAGGTTTCTGGTTATGCAGCCTAACTTTCATACCTTCCAAAACTAAAAGTCTGAATTTAGGATATATATGTACTATAAAAACATGTGTTTCCAACTTTAACTACTGTTACACTTTGTGTTTATCTAGTTATAATGTTTCTATATTTCCATAAGTGGCTCATTTACAATAGAATAATAGTCTTGTTTTCTTAACAGTTGATGTTATGACTTCCTTACATGTTTGACATTGATTAATATTCATTTGTTTCTATGTTCTATGTCGTCATGGTCTTCATCTTTCACTGCAAGTTTCAATTTATGATTTTTTAAATTAGGCTACACTGAACACAGCTTTAGAAATTTGAATGTAGCATTATTTATATTGGAAATTACAGGTTGAATCAATATTTCTGGTTTTAAAAATAAGCATAAATATAGAGAATTTTGCTCAGTTTTCATTCATTTCTTAACTTTTACTCACCAGGAAACAAATACTATACAGGCAAAGAATGTGACAAAACCCTTCCTTGGAACTCACAACCTATTAGCCACCAGAAAATTGATTTAAGAATGAAGCCATATAACTGTGAAGAATGTGGGAAAGCCTTCCGTTTCCCATCGTTACTTTGTGTACACAAAAGAATTCATACAGGAGACAAACCCTACAATTGTAATATATGTGCTGAGGCCTTCTGTGTTCCATCACAACTTACTGAACACAAGAGAATTCACAGAGGAGTAAAACCCTACAAGTGTGAAATATGTGACAAAGCTTTCAAACATCCGTCAATACTTGGTGTGCACAAGAAAATCCATACAGGAGAGAAACCCTACAAGTGTGAAGTATGTGGCAAGGCCTTCCATGTTCCATCACAACTTTCTGTACACAAAAGCATTCATACTGGAGAGAAACCCTACAAGTGTGAAGTGTGTGGAAAGGCCTTCTGCATTCCATCAAGACTTTCTGTACACAAGATGATTCATACAGGGGAGAAAACCTACAAGTGTGAATTGTGTGGCAAAGCCTTCTGTGCTCCATCACGGCTTTCTGATCATAAGAGAATTCATACAGGAGTCAAACCCTACAAGTGTGAAGCATGTGGCAAGGCCTTCTGTTTTCCATCACAACTTTCTGTACATAAGAGAATCCATACAGAAGAGAAACCTTACAGTTGTGAAGTATGTGGGAAGTCCTTCAAATGTCCATCAGTACTATCTGAACACAAGAGCAGTCACACAGGAGAGAAGCCCTACAAGTGTGATGTATGTGGTAAGGCCTTCAGTTTTCCATCTCGAGTTTCTGAACACATGAGAGTTCATACAGGAGAGAAACCTTACAAGTGTGAAGTATGTGGCAAGGCCTTCTATATTCCATCACATCTTTTTGTACACAAAAGGATTCATACAGGAGAGAAACCTTATAAGTGTGAAGTATGTGGCAAGGCCTTCAATACTTCATCAGGACTTTCTGTCCACAAGAAAATTCATACAGAAGAGAAACCCTACAAGTGTGAAGTATGTGGCAAAGCCTTTAAACGTCCAACAGGACTTTCTGTCCACAAGAAAATTCACACAGGAGAGAAACCCTACAAGTGTGAAGTATGTGGCAAGGCCTTCAGTAATTCATCAGGACTTTCTATACACAAGATGGTTCATACAGGAGAGAAGCCCTACAAGTGTAACGTATGTGGCAAAGCCTTCAGAGGTCCATCAGGACTTTGTGTACACAAGAAAATTCATAAAGGAGAGACACCCTACAAGTGTGAAGTATGTGGTAAGGCCTTCTATATTCCATCACAACTTTCTGTACACAAAAGGATTCATATAGGAGAGAAACCCTACATGTGTGATGTATGTGGCAAGGCCTTCAATAGTCCATCAGGACTTTCTATACACAAGAGGATTCATACAGGAGAGAAACCCCACAAATGCGATGTATGTGGCAAGGCCTTTACTCGTCCTTCTGGACTTTCTAAACACAAGAGTACCCATACAGGAAAGAAAAAATACAAGTGTAAAGTATGTGACCAGGCTTTCACTGGTCCATCAGGACTATCTAAACACATGAATATTCACACAGGAGAGACCCTACAAGTGAAAAGTGTGTCGCAAACCCTTCATTCATCCATCAGGACTTTCTGAACACAAGAGAATTCATACAGGAGAGTAACCCTAGCGTTTTGACATATGTGGCAAGGTTGTCCATGCTGTATCATTACTTAAAGTACACAAGAGACTTCCTACAGGAGAGAAACCCTACAACCAAGATGTGGAGAAGCTTTCTGTTTTCCATCACGACTTTCAGAAGCAAGAGCTTCATATAGGAGAGAAACCCTGCAATGTAAAATATGTGGTGAGTTCTTTAGAACTTTCTGGATTATTTATTCTCACTTGATAATCCATAATAGAAAGAAACCCTGCAAGTATAAGGAATGTGGAAAAGCCTTCTATAAAAAGTCATACCTGACTCAGCACAAATTAACTCACACTGGATAGAAACCTTACAAATGCGAACAATGGCAGACTGCTCAATTGTACCAGAAACCTTAAGGGACATCAAAGAATTCATTCTGGAGTGAAACCCTACAAGTGTAAAGAATATGGCAAAGACTTTATAAGTTAAATAGCACATTCTCAACACCAGTCTATTCGTATGAGAGAGAAATATGAGTATGGAGAATGGCAAGGCTTTTCCCTGTCTTCTGGTCTTAAACAGCTTCTAAGAATTTATTTGCACCTACTAAAAACTTTAAACACCTGATAATTCATACTGGAGAGAAATGCCATTAGTGCCAAACATGTTAAAAACCCTTTAATAAACTTTCTAGTGTTTTTCAAGACAAAGTAGTTCAAACTTCAGAGAAATGATACCATCGTTACAATATTCGTAAAATATTTTATACTTTCTCAGTTCCTAAAAGATATAAAAAAATATTCTGTCTGGAAACCCTACAAATGGGATAATATGGGATATCTTTCTGTATATGTGTTACCCTTACTGGTTGATGAGTAAAGCTGTTTTGGTCAATGGCCTGGCAGAGTAAAGCCAAGCAGAGTAAAACCAAGAGTGTGAGAGAGTAGGTGGAGTTGAGGAGGTGCCATGTAGCCACTGAAAAAGAAAGATGCCATAACATTACCGCTAAGCTACAGCCTCATGGCAATACCTAGGTTATTAGAAATGGGTTAATTTAAGAGTTATGGGATTCACAATCCCTGACTTCAAACTCTACTACAGAGCTACAGTACTGAAAACAGTCTGGTATTGGCATAAGAACAAACAGGAGGACCAATGGAACTGAATAGAAGACCCGGATATCAATCCACACATATTCGAACACCTGATATTTGACAAAGAAGCAAAAAATAGCAAATGGAAAAAAGAAAGCATATTTAACAAGTGGTGCTGGCATAACAATATCAATATGTAGAAGAATGAAAATAGATCCATACCTATCACCATGCACAAAACTCAAGTCCAAATGGATCAAAGACCTCAACATAAAGCCAGCCACACTGAACCTTATAGTAGAGAAAGTGGGAAGTACACTTGAATGCATTGGCACAGGGAACCCCTTCCGAAATAGAACCCCAGCAACACAGACACTGAGAGAAACAATTAATAAATGGGACCTCCTGAAACTGAAAAGCTTCTGTAGAGCAAAGGACACGGCCAACTAGACAAAACAACAGCCTACAGAATGGGAAAAGATCTTCACCAACCCCACATCAGACAGAGGTATGATCTCCAAAATATACAAAGAACTCAAGAAATTGAACACCAAATGAACACATAATCCAATGAAAAATTGGAGTACAGACCTAAACAGAGAACTCTCAACAGAGAAATCTAAAAATGGCTGAAAGACATTTAAGGAAATGTTCAACATCCTTAGTCATCAGAAAAATGCAAATCAAAAAAAAACTCTGAGATTCCATCTTACACCTGTAAGAATGGCCAAGATCAAAAGCACTGATGACAACTTATGTTGGAGAGGTTGTGAGGGAAAGGGAACACTCCTGCATTGCTGTGGGAATGCAAGCTGATACAACCCCTTTGGATGTCAGTGTGTCGATTTCTTAGAAAATTAGGAAACAACCTTGCTCAAGACCCAGTAATAGCACTTTTGGGTATATATCCAAAGCATGCTAAATCGTGCCACAAGGACATGTGCTCAACTATGTTCATAGCAGCTTTGTTTGTCATAGCCAGAACCTGGAAACAACCTAAATGCCCCTTGACCAAAGAATGGATAAGAAAAATGTGGTAATTTACACAATGGAGTACTACAAGGCAGAAAAAAATAACGACATCTTGAACTTTGCAGGCAAATGGATGGAGCTAGAAAGCATTATTTTGAGTGAGGTAACCCAGACACAGAAACACAATTATCACATGTACTCATAGGTATTTTTTAAACATAGAACAAAGAAAGCCAGCCTACAAACCACAATCCCAAAGAACTTAGACAACAATGTGGACACTAAGAGAGACTTACATAGATCTAATCTACATGGGAAGTAGAAAGTAGAAAAAGATCAGATCTCCTGAGTAAATTGGGAGCATGGGGACCTTGGGGGAGGATTGAAGAAGGAAGGAGAGAGTCAGGGAGGGGAGCAGAGAAAAATTAGAGCTCAATAAATATCAATTTTAAAAAAGAATCAACAATAAAAATACTTTCAAAACACAGACACATGCAAAAAAGTTAGTTATGAATAAGCCTGAGCCATTGGTCAGTGTTGTAATTAACGTAGTTTCTGTGTGGTTATTTGAATCAGGGCCACAGGGAAATAAAAGTGCAATTTCTGTTTACTTAATGGCACCCAATGTTTGTCAAAGTACTTCCACAAAAACCTGAGGAAACTTTAATAAATGCTTTTAGACCCACAAAAACACAAATCAATTGCAGCTCTTGGTAGCTGCATTTTTCCTCAGATAGACACTGTTTGCTGGCTCTGAGCAGAAGCGTGATTTCATTAAGAGATAACTTCCTGGTTGATGCTTGTGGCCCAAATGGCTCTGGATAATTCAGTGGTCCTGCTACAGAGCACTTAAATGGGATTTGTTAACAACATACTACTATTTACTTAATGGGGACAAACATCCACTGCATCCCTGGAGTTGAGGCAATGAGCATGACTCCCAGAGACAGTGAACATACCTCTGCCATGTTTAGTGGGAAAGAGCCAACAGACACAGCCGCAGCATTGGTCCTAGTCATCCCAGCTAAGCATTTAAAAAAAAAAAAATGTTCCTGACCATAAACAGATTACAGATACACAGTAAAGACAGATGTAGACCAAAAAAAAAAAGTCTTTAAAGAGGCCAAAGTATGCAAATGTGCCTGGGCTTTGAACAGAGAAGATAAAAGGTAGAGTAGATTTTAAAAAATTAAGGATATTAAGCTGAGGTTTTTTAAGGAAAAATAGAATAAAAATAGGTCATGAAAAGATGGAAAATAAAGAGTCAGGATTATGTATATTTTTGTTATTTCTTTGACTGCAGACAGACATTTGATCCTGGGAACTGCAAAGCTAAAGCAACATATATTAAAATATGTTGGCTTCAAAATTTGAGTCTAAGAATATGTTACTTTGGAAAAGGGGTTCTGCTTTTGTTTCCACAGAGGATTGGAACCTATGGATTCCTTCTAGGCTAATGTGGTTTACTGGAACAAGACCCCCCCAAAAGTCTCTGTGAACCCTAAAAATACTTTACCCAACCACCAGCAGGAAACAGTTTGGAGAAAACTATGCCCAAATTTCTTAATGATTATAAATGTTTGTTTTTATTTAAAGGGGGTTGATTATAAATGGTTAATGGTCACATTCAATATCTTTCTACAGAAAAAGGGGATATGATATAGAAATGAATACAATGGTACGGACTTTGGTTTATTGATACAAATTTAATGTCAATTTTGTTATATGTATATTTCTACTCTCATTTAAGGTATTATGTTTATACAGCTCATTTAAAATGTGTAATTTAAAATTATAGATTAATAGTCGTTTATAATAGTCAAAGTTGTAGTCATGTTAGGTTTTCTAGATATACAGAGATACATTTCCAGATGGATAGGTAACCTTCAAAGACCGACAGAATATGGCTTTTCAATGTTTTTAAGAACTTAGACTTTCCTCAGCAGTGAGACACGTCTGCTTCTGGGGGTGCCACTCTACTTCAAGAGAACAATGGGTATTAAAGAGGCTCCTTATGGAGCTTGTTAGCCATTTGGGCAAGAAACTCTTCTTGCTGGAAGTGCTTTACGGAATGCTGTATAAACTTGACATGCAGGACCTACAGAAAAATACCTGCTGAACTTTCCAAAAGAAGGTGGGACAGTCCATCAGGATGCCTAATGTTGGAGCCACAAGTATTATGCAGTAAATGTACAGCTGGCAGATTCTTAGACAGACCTACAAGTGTATAACTTGTGGGGGACCAGTTTTGCATAGCTTCAGGAACACTTGTCTTTTGGATAAATCACTGTCAATTCTGTAAAATTTTTGTGAAATAATGGCATTTCTCCCTTGAAAATGGGATTCTTTCCCACAATATCTCAGCAGTGTAACTTCCTCCTGTACAGTCAACAGAATGAACTTCTATGAGGCCTTAGAGTGATAACGTTCACTCTGTTTTCTAATAGTCAAATCTACATGAAGTCATCCCCCACAATTATTACCTTTGCTAATAGAACATGTAGGAATTTCTCAAAGATAGGAAGCCAGCATGCCCACACTTAGTGACAAATAGATTTCCGAGTGGGTGAGTCCAGGGTTCGGGAATGTTTAGTGATTTTTTTTCTAATGGTTTGAAATGTCAGGTTTTCCCCCTTGGATGCTGGCCCTATCTGGGTGGTGTCTCCTTTTCCCGGAGTGCTGCTTTATCAGGTTCTACCTTATGTGATTTTGAAATGCATGTTGATATCATTGTTTTTGCCTATGGGATTTTAAAACCATGTATAAAAAACTACAAACCTGGTGGAGATCACCCTTCTCTCTAGTTCTTCACCCACAGAATAAAGAATATGCAGAAGTAACATGCTTGAGTTAATTTATTTTATTTACACTTGGACCTTAGAAATCTAAGATTTAATAGACTTAACACCAAAATAAACCTTGATAGGTTGATTTTTGAAAGAGTCTGCCAGTCATTCTACAGGACACAGAAGAAAGCAACTGATGAACTTTGCCAATCAAGGCAAGACAGATCATCAAATATCCTGCTTCACAGGAAAGTCTGTCAGATATGCTAGGCTTATAGACCCAAGGTTGATGTTCCAGTGTTATAGAAGAACTTTGGGGGACTGTCCAGGCAGTGAGATATCTCTGCTAATTCTAGAGTTTTGGAAGTTGCTTAAAATACACTTCCTATTTACTTAGGTAATATTATATCCTTCTGGGGTCTTTGGAGTTGAAGACAGATAGTTTGCCTTAATTTTAATGAAAGATAAATTAGATATAAAACTTTAAACTCACAAAGGTAAGATAGAATATTTTCTTTAAATTTGCCTAATACAAAGAGACTAAATGTTGTAACTGTAATTCTTGCTTGATAACTGTTGTGTTATATGTAATTTTACTATATGAAAGTTAAAACCTTCCTTTATAAAAAACAGAAATGGAGAAATGATGTGGGATGTCCTTCTTATATGTGTTTCTATTATAGGTACCTAAAACCTTAGGGACATCAAAAAATTCATTTTGGAGAGAAACCCTACAGGTGTAAAGAATGTGGCAAGCCTTTAAAACTTACACAGCAGTTCTAAACTACAGACTATATTGGAGAGAAATATGAATATGGAGAAGGGCAAAGCCCTAAAAGATATCAAAATGTATTCTGAATAGAATGAATAGAAACACTACAAATAGGGCGTATGTGATAAAGCCTTTGTAATCATTCAAACCTTACCCAAGACAAAAGAATCCATTGTACAAGAAATCCATAGACATGTGAAGAATATAGTGATGTACCTTACCATTCAGCCAGCATTTTCTGATTTCAGAATTTATCCCAGAGGGAAACAACAAGACTGTATGGTGTGATAATGCTTTTCAGGATTCCTCGTGTGGTGATGACTCCAACCATAAGATTTTTTTTTTTGCTACTTCATAACCTAATAATTTGCTACTGAATCATGATGTAAATATTTTTGTATCTGATAGATTTAGTTGACTCATGGCAAAAGGTCTTTGACCCCTAAAGAGGTTGTGACCCACAGGTTAATAATTGCTTCCATAAATAAAAAAAAAATTCATACTAAGCAACATCCCTAAAAATGTTAGGAATGCTGAGAAGACTTTATCATTCAGCCATTGTTGAGCATTGAGAAAGTCACACATGCAAATGTAGAATATGACCAGGTGTTTGGGTTTTCTTCATGCCTATATGTGCATTGTAGCGCTCACACTGGTAAGGAGCACTTCAAATGATAAGATTATGGCAAGGTTTTATCTGCCTTTCATATTGGAAATATCTTCTGAGACCTCACACTTGTGAGAAAAGCTGTATATACAAATAATTCTGAAAAGCCTTCAATAATATTACTATTTTTCATCAACACATAATTCCACACAGCCAAATAATGGGAAAAACTTCAATAATATTCTAATCTTCACCAACACCAAATAATATTTATTGAATTAAGAATAATGCAAATGCTAATGATGTCTTTCTATGCTTCTGCTCTCAACTTCACACAGCCTAGCAATATGTGTACATCACAGTTGTGTAGATTCCTTGATCTGATTGTCCCAAGGAAATCTCTGTGGGTCATTTTATTGAAGCTAATTGCTGTAGGAGAATCTAGACTATTAGATGTTGACACTGCACCTCGTGTGTGCTGCTCTTGACCGGAATGTTCTGGGTTTATGAAAATGCTGGCTGATCCCAAGCCAGAGTGAAGAAGACAGAATACAGCATTCCTCCATGGTTTCTAGTTCACGCAATGCCTTTAGATTTCTGCTGTGTTCTCCTGGCCTGCCTTCCATGGATGAAGATGTTCTACCAGTGTACTGAAATAACCCACCTTCCTCCCCTAAGTAGCTTCTGGTCATGCCTTTATCACCACTATAGAAATCAAACTGGGTTTTGCATCTTCTTAGTAGAATAGTTAACACTGAAGCCTCCCTACTGGTGATCGCATCACAAGGCTTCGAAGTTTCTTCAAACTTACCTCACCCTCAACAGTCACACTAAAAAAAACCCTGTTCCAAAGAATATTACAAAGACTTTATTGCTTTTTATCAGCAATTTAACACCAAAAAGATCATACTGGAGAGGAATCCTGGAAAACAAAAGAAAATCAAATCTGATTACATGGAACATGAGAAAATCATATTTAAGGGAAACTATTATAAACACGAAAAATAGGTTATATGACACACCTTCATATCAGGAAGTTTTCTTTGTTGAGAAAACATGCAGCTATAAATTGTGTAATGCCTTTTATTGAAATTTTATTCTGATTCACCCCTAGTGAATTTATATTATGTAGAAGCCTACTTATGGCTCTAGCAGTAACCTTGTCCAACATATACACCTTATAACTTATTTCTTATATCATAAATATTTAGTGAAGGTGAAGAGTGTTGTAGGATATTTGATCACACTGTGTCCCCTAAGATTGCCTTGTTCACTGGAAAACCTGCTCAACCACACACACACATTTAACTCAAGAGCATTCTTGAATATTGTAAAGAGGGTTAAATAAAATCAACCATAAGTCAAAATGCAAAGCAAGAAAACAGGTGAGAGGAAGTGAACATAGGACAAAACTAAAGAGAGTAAGCAGGAGTCAGATGGACAGATAAAGAGATGCACAGGAAGTAGAAAAGAGGAACATGGAGTCTGATGAGTATAGTTGTGATGTGTCTGCTCGGCGTGATGTTTTTTCCTGGCTCTTTTTTTGAGTCATCCATAAGTATTCAGTAATTTATTCTTTACTATATTTCCTAACTTGTTGAAATATAATATTTCGAAGTTTATCCTGATGATATTCTGGATTTCAGTGGAACCTGATTTAATCACTTCCTTCTGTACTGAGTTTTTTTAATTTAGTCTGGGTTTCTCTTCACTCAAGTCTCCGATTCACCCTCTTTCTGTTAACTTTGGTTAGGCCTTGAGGAATCTCATTCAACTTATTAAAGAACCAACTGATTAATTCTTTTATTGTTAAAGTTTTTACTTCATGAATTCTAGCCTAATTTTTATTATTCATTAGTTCGCATCTATGCTGTATTTAAACTAGGCTCATCCTTTTTTCCTATATCTTTGAGTTGGGTCATTAAATTACTTACTAAAGAACTTAATATTTAAATTAAGAACTTTTCAGTATAAGAATTCAAATGAAGATGGCTTTATTTGAGATAGTGAATGACTGTTCATTCGAAAGTATATTAATTAGTCACCAATTATTTCTACATTTTCTTAGGTTAGGTGTAATATGAATTCTAATAGGTCTTAATAAAAATCCAGAGTCAGATATTAGGCGGGAAAGCTGAAGTATCAGAGAAGCAAGGCAGCCAACATCTAGAAAGTTCTTATTTCTACCAAGGCTCAGATCAAAGGGTGATCCCATCCTCAGACTGATCCCATGATGTACTACTGCTCAGCACTCCTGCCTCCACCTTACTAGTGCTGGGATTAGAGGCATGTGATCCCAAGTGCTGGGATCAGAGGTGTGAGCTCTGTTTCTCTTTTAGAATGGATCAATCTCATATAGCTCAGGCTCTTTTTTTCTTATTATTAGATTTTTTTAAAAAATTACCAATTCAAGTTTCCACTCCCTCCCCTCCTCCCATCCCCTCCAGAAACCCTCCCACCCCAGCCTCATCTAATCCTCAGAAAGGGTAAGGCACATTGCCTTGTGGAAGGTCCAAGGCCCTCCCTGCTATATCGAGGGTGAGCAAGGTATCATTCTGAAGAGACTCCCGGTAAGGGGAGACCCTCCAGCAGACGCTCCCCACCAAGAGAAGACTCCAGTCAACTTCGGCTGCACAAGCAAGAGGCGTTAATTAGTTGGTTACACAGGCTTGCGGATGCTGCAGCAATCAGGTTGCTGAGCATGCCGGGCTCAGAGAACAAAGCAGTTTATATAGGATTTTGGGGCAGGCACCTTTAGGGTACCCAGCAACAAGTATTTCATTGGTTAATTCATATAGAGCATAGGGTTATTTGGGGTCGCAGTGATTTGTTTCACTTTGGATTCCTGGGAAAACCACAAAAAGACATGTCTCCTAATGACGAGGACACTGTGTTTGGCAGGGTCTTACTGCCCTTCTTTATCACTCCTATTTTGGCTATCCCGGGTGGGCTAGCTGGTGAGTCATGGGTCATGGTGCCCATCTGTTGCTCCCCTTTATCTTTTGGTCCTTGACTGACTAGAAGGGCACCTAACTTTGACTTTATTTCTTTTATTTTTTTTAATTCTTTCAATTCTGTAGCATGAGGGCCAGCTTGTTGGGGTTTCTGTCCTGCCCAGGTCACCCCAGCCATTTAGTCCCAGAGAAAATCACACAGAGGTCTCCAGAAGATTATAAACTGATTGGCCCATTAGCTCAGGCTTCTTATTAGCTCTTGTAGCTTATATTAACCCATTATCCTTATCTATGTTAGCCACATGGCTCAGTACCTTTCTCAGCGGGGCAGGTCACATCCTGCTTCTTCGGTGGTCTGGACAGAAGTGCTGAGAGAGCTTCCTGCTTCCCAGAATTCTCCTATTCTCCTTGCTCCACCTCTACTTCCTGTCTGGTTGTCCCATCTATACATCCTGGCTAATGGCCAATCAGCATTTATTTAAATCATGATTGACAGAATACAGACAATTCTCCTACACCATCATCCAAAGAGAACAGGTTCCCAAAAAGCCAGTACAAGCAGTAGGGATAAATCCTGGTGTCACTGCCAGTGGCCCCGCAGTCTGCCCCAGCCGTGCAGCTGTCACCGCATTCTGAGGGACTAGTTTGGTCCTATGATTGTTCCTTCCTCAGGGTAGTCTTGAACTATCAGAGAACCTTTGCCTCTGCCTCCCAATTGCTGGGATTAAAGGCATGCCCCAATGCCACCCGGCCTCTATGGCTAACTAGTGCGAGTGCTGGGATTAAAGGTATGTGCCATCATTGCCTGGCCTCTATGGCTGACTAATGTGACTAGCTTAGAACTCTAATCTTAAGGCAATCTTTATTTGTTAGATCATAAATGAAGTATCACCAAAGTTTGGCTCTATTTTCATTTCTATTTTAGCCCAGTGTCTTAAACCAAACTGTAGTAAAGCAAAGCCACCTCATTATAGCTAAGTGTTATAGCCCTTACCCTAGGAGAATCCACCCTGTCCCTTCTCTACACCGTGTTTAGATATAACACCGCCATATATTGTTCTTATTTGCCTTATTTTCTGATTCTTCTGACTTAAGTGCCTGACATGCTAGATGACAGGCAGGGTTACCAAGGATGGTTTCAGAAAGCATCTTGAACAGATGTTGCTCAGTCCTACATTACCTTGCTGATTTCTGTTGTTATTTGGTTTTTGGAGACAGAATTTCCTACAAGCTTTGAAGGCTATCCTGGATCTAGCTCCTGTAGATCACAGAGATCCACCTGCCTCTGCCGCCCGAGGTCTTGGGTTAAAGGCATGTGCCACCACTGCCTGACGATTGCGCTTACTAAGAACTTTTTAAACACCTGATAATTCATACTGGAGAGAAATGCCACAAGTATGAAAAATGTAAAAAACCCTTTAATAAGTTTTCTACTGTTTCTCAAGACAAGGTAGTTCAAACTTCAGTGAAATAATACAGATGTCAAAATGTTAATAAGATGTTTTGTACTTCTTCAGACCCTAAAAGATATCAAAAAATATTCTGGATAGAAACCCTACAAGTAGGGTGAATGTGATAAGGTCTTTGGAATCATTCAGTTTATATTACAAGGAAACTATACACATGTGAAGAACATAGTGATGTACTTTACCATTCAACCAACATTTTCCACCCTTAGAATTTATCCCAGAGGGAAGTAACACAACCTATAACGGGGTGGCATTGATTTAAGGACTCCTCATACCTTCAACCAGTGATCCCCAACTTTCCTAATGCTGACATCCTTTCTACAGAACCTCACCAACACCAAAGAGTATTTATTGAGTAGAAAGAATGCAAATGTTTATGTCCTTATTTGTTTCTGCTCTCAACTTCACAGCGCAGCAATATGTGTGATTCTCAATTGTGTAGATTACTTGATCTGATTGGCTCAGGGACCTGCCTGTGGGTCATTTTATTAATGCTAATTGATGTAGGAAAATCTAGTCCACTGAATGCTGGCAGAGCACCCTGCATGTGGCCCTCTTGGCCATGATGTCCTGGGTGTATGAAATGCTGGTTGATCCCAAGCCAGAATGAAGAAGACAGAAAGCAGCATTCCTCCATGGTTTCTACTTCCCCTGATACCTCTATATTTCTGCTGTGTTCTCCTGGCCTGGCTTCCTTGGATGATGATGTACTGACAGTGAACTGAAATGACTTCCACCGCTCCCCTCATTAGTTTTTGGTCCTGGCATTTATCACTATGATAGAAATCAAACTTGGTAAAGACTTTACCTATTCTTAACACCATAGTTAACACAGAAACCTCCATAATAATGTCACAAGGTTTTGAGGTTTCTTCTACCTAACTTGCACTCAACATTCACACTGAAAAAAACACAGTTTCTAAGAATATTACAAAGAATTTATTGCTTTTTATCAGCAATTTAACACCAAAAAGATTATAGTGTAGAGGAATCCTATAAAACAAAGGAACTCAAAACTACACACATGGAAAATGAGAAAATAATAGATACCAGTAATTACTAAGGACACGAATGGTAGGTTATTTGATACACCTTCATATCAGGAAATTTTCTTTGTTGAGAAAACTTACAATTAAAAATACTGTGTAATGCCTTTAACTGAAATTCCATTTTAGCTAACTCCCCATGCATTTATGTTATGTAGAAATGTTCTACTCATGACTCTGGCAATAACTTTGTTAGACAGAGAAGGAGAATTTTTTTTTTGAGGGAGCCATTATGGCCCTGGCAGGAAACCTGGCCCTGGGGAGATTTCCAGAAGGCCACAAGCATGAGCCCTGCTATGATCCTGTGCAACAGAGGAGAGCATGCCCAAACTGGCCTTGATGAATTGATAAATACCTTAATTGTCACCATAGAACCTTCACGGAGCAGCTGACGGAAGCAGAGGCAAAGACCCGCAGTGGCGCACTGGCCTGAGCCCCCAGAATTCAGTTAAAGAGTGGGAGTGACAATGTGAGCAAAGAAGTCACGACCGTGATGGGGACACCACTGAAACAGTTTACCTGCGCTGATAGCAGTTCACCAACTTCAGCCAGACAGGGATGAAACAAGCATAGGTCCAAACTGGTCTCTCTGAATGTGGGTGACAATCGTATGACTGGGGCAGACTGTGATGTCAGTGGCAGTAGCCCCAGGATTTGTCCCTACTGCTTGTACTGACTTTTGGGAACCTATTTTCTTTGGATGTATGCCTTGTTCAGCCTGGATATAGTACAGAGGGTCTTGGACCTTCCCCAAAGCAATGTGCCTTGCTGTCTTTGATGAGTGGATAGGGCTGGGTTGGGGGGAGGTGGAGGAAATGGGAAGAGTGGAGAGACTTGGAACTGAAATTGGTATGTACAATAAAAAAGATTGTTTTCTTTTTAAAAAAATAAGAAATTATAAAAAAGATTTACATGTAAAAGCAAGAATATTAGAAATCAGCATGGCTATTCTCGCCCAAGCTCATGGACCCACGCAGCTCTTTCAGAGCAGCTACAATGGCAAGCGCCTGGAAACCTGACCTCAATTTGCCAGCCGGTCACAGCCTGTAGCAGGACCACTGAAAGTAACCTGTGACCTGCCCAGGAAGAGCAGGCAATGAGGAACTGGCACCTTGTGGTGCCAAGTCGCTGGTGGGACACTGCCAAGCAGAGACCATGGCTTGTGCCCTGCTGTGCAGCCCAGCTTCGGCATTAAGCCCAGATTCCAGTTTCCCGGCCTGACAGTCAAGCTGCAAAAAGGTAACTGCAGCGCACAACCGCCTGTCTGTGCTCCATGTGCTACCATACAGTTCGCGAGCTTCGGGCAAGGGGCTGGAGGTTGTAACACACAAAGACACACAGACAGACAGAGACAGAGAGACAGAGACACGGACCTCTAGTCACTGGTAAGAAGCCCTCTATTCAATAGCACCATGGAGGCTTATATACCCAACAGTCAGGTGGGCCAACAGGTGAAAACCTTATCCTCTGATCCTCAAGACAAGGCAACGGGTGCTCGTGAAGCAGAGCTGGTAAACAATTTTGACACAGCTTTCAGTTACTCAAATCAGAAGGAAAGATCTCTAGCAGGGAAGAGCAGCTGGAGGCCAGGACTCCAAATGATCCCAACAGGTAACCTCAGGGAACTTCAGCTTCAGGTCAGTCAAGTGTCTGTGAAAGTGTAAACAAGCAAGAGAAGCCTGCCAGCTAAGCAGACTTTCAGCCTGTAATTTTGTAAAATTACAAAAATATTTTACAAACTTTTAATAAAACATCCAAAGGCAGAAACCTTATTTAAAATGTTCTATGGGAGAACTTGAGCCACTAAATGAAATTCTTAAAGGAAGCAGTGATCCAAATTACACTAAACAGCTTAAAGAACATGTCAGACAGATACACACTCAGGGAGTTTCCTGTACAGAATCAGCAAGTACATTATATGACTTATGATCAGCCTTGGCAAGCATGTATATTCCCTACAAAGCTTAATCCTACAGTAATATGACAAAATGGTTCACTTTTAGGTCTACACCTTCCCGTTTTGCCAGTTAAGGTATTAAATCCTTATTTTGAACCTGTAGCTTGCTTAGCATAGAACAGCAGGATGGAGTCTAGGAGATACTTGGTAGAGAACTGGCTATGATCAATGTTCCTATACTAAGCAACAGATTGATTGGTTATTTCAAAGTAGTGAGTCTTGGGTAATTGTGTTTGCTCAATTTGAAGGCCAGATTAATAATCTTTTCCCAGGTGATCCATGCTGCAATTCATACAACTATATTCCTTTATTTTTTCCTAAAGTTGTAGCAACAGATCCCTTAAAGTATGGTATGTTAATTTTTACAGATGGTTCTTCCAGTGGAAAAGCTGCATATATGGTTAATGATGAAGGACATGTAGTGCAAACAAAACCGGGCTCAGCTCAAATAGTTGAGCTGCAAGCTCTTGCTATAGTGTTTCAACCTTTTGCAAATAAGGCATTTAGTCTACGTACTGACAGTCAATATATTTTAATGCTCTTCAAATTAAGATATGTGCATGTGACAATTGATACATATTCAGAATTCTTGATGGACACTGTACAAACTGGAGAAGCCACTAAGCATGTAAATAACTCATTGCTTAAATTTTCTCATGTATGGGATCCATAAAAATCTAAAGATTATTAATGGGTCCAGATGTTAGTAAAGCATTTCAGCAATTCTGTTCCCAGTGGAATATCGAACATAAGACAGGTAGTCTTTATAATCCTCAAGGGCAAAGAATTGTGGAGCATGCCCATGACTCCTTGAAAACACAACTTCAAAAAATAAAAACAGGAGAATTATATCCTCAAATGCCACATAATGCCTTGAGCCATGCACTTTTTATGCTAAACTTCTGGAATGAGAAATCAGCTGTGGACAGATTTTGGCATGATGGCATCAAGGCTGCCAAGGTGAAAAGACCATTACACTGGATTTTGGCAAGGACCCAAACCTGTATTAATTTGGGGTCAAGGATATGTTTGTGCTCTCTTCATAGGAAGAAGAGAAAGCTGGAGGAGATGATTGCATATACAGTGGAGGAATGCGAGCCCTGATGACATCACAGCTGCTGATGACTCCATAGAAGGAGTGGAAAGTGGTTCCTGAATCTGTGATCCTGACTTCCTCATACCACCATGCAGCAGGCTGAGGAAAGGGGTACCTAAACCAATGTTCCTGAATTACAACATCAAGCTGAGAAGGGAAAGAAGATTGTGGAAATGGCGATTTCTATCTTCTTGAAGGATTTGCTGCATAAACTTCCAGATCTAGTGAGTCCTGTTTACTTTGGAGTCAGACCAGAAATACAGACTGAACATTTGACTTTTTTATACTTTTAGACACAGAACTCAGATTGTCAATGAGGTATTCGGTCTACTGTTAAAATGTTAAGAGAATCTGAGAACTGAGACCTAAATTTTCCCCTCAAAGAAAAAAGACATGGAGTGACTGAAGCCCCTCTTCAATATGAGGATGGCAGCCTAAGGGTTTTGCTGATGCTCAGAGACTGGGACAATTGCTTTAAAGCAGCATTAAAATTGGACTCTTTTCCATTACAGAAACCTTTTCCTGTCTTTTGGTTAGAATGGATTCAAGAGAATTGTGATTTGACAAATTGTGTTATGGTATTGACCTGTTACATTGTGTTGTGGCACTGATCTGTTAATGCTTTAGTTCACTATAAGATGTTAATAATTAGAAAACTATTAGAACTTGTCTAAGAAAAGTTCGACATTAACAATAAATACTTGAATTTGACATGTTTGATAAGACAAATTTAATTTGGATACAGCTGAATACTGTTAAGAAAGACTCTAGACCAATTCAAAAGGGGCACTCCCAATCCTGGTGATTATACATTCCTTTAATTAAGAGACACTATAGTCTAGATGTATGCATGGCACAAAGTATTATCTGCTTTCTTACTATTAACTAATTGCTGGTGAACTCTCTTGATAGAAACTTGGCTCAGAGACACAGAGTGCAGAGGTACTTTGTCCCTTAAACCTTTGTTTACAGAGCTCAGCAGTTACTGACAGGTTTGATTCTTTTCCCTCCAGGTGCCTAAGACATGGACATGCATAGTTGGAATGCATATACTGAAAACGAGTAAGTCTGAGAAACAGAAAAGTGTTCACCTAAGGCAGATGCGATCATCTGTCCTGTTGCAGAAGCACAGACATTACTAAAATCAATAAAAAGGGAGGAATTGTGGAGGCGCAAAAATGTGAGCCTAGTTCCAAATTGAACAAAGGTTGGAACTTACCTCTATTCCTTTAAGGTTATTGTGTTTCTACCTCAAATGTTCCACCTAGATTTAGATCAGAGAATTCTGCTCTCTCAAGGCTATTGTCAAAAGGTGTGGCTAATAGCAAGACCTTGTATTTCAGGAATATAGCAGTAGATATGTTTCTATCTTTAAAAAGTCTAAGAATCCAAATAAGGTTCCAGTTCCCTTAAGGAGATAACACTGGATTCCATCAAGGGAGTGGTTTGCCTCCAAAATGTTTTATTCGAGGGTCTGAGCATGGATTATTTTGTTCATAGACTATGGATGTAGTCTATGACCTTCAACTGGTCTGTTCATTTTCTTGTATCATGTTAATGCAGTTTTTTATCTTACTCCTATTTTTTGAGGTCAGTGGTATTTTAAGCAATTGGAAATTAAACACAGGCAATTTCAGGATTCACTGGAATTCCTTCCTGGAATGATCCTATGTTTTCTGTTTTATTACTTTTATTTGTGTCTTCATATTCTTTACTATATTTCTAAGGCCTAACACACCTACGCTGGCAGGAAGTATTTTTGTCAAGGCTGGTCCCCGTCACATAACTATTATAAATATTTATACACCAAATCTTTAAGTCTCTAAGTATATCTAGAGAACATCAAAAGGCATAGAAGTTCACATTGTTCAGCAAGAGTAATAATGGGACACTTCAATGCTGCATTGTCAATTCTAGATAAGTCCTCTTAATAAAAAATATGTACAAGGAATCCTAAGAGATAAATATTGCAAATATGCATATTTAACAACAGTTAATAAAAGAGACTATGAATGTAAAGTTTAAATACTCAGTATACAGTTACTGATTGTAATTAATGAATAGTACATGGACTTAAACCTGGAAACACTGCGGTTGACTTCTATTGCATCTGGTATGTATTTAAATAACCACAAAAAGAGAACAATTAAATACAGTCTTTTATAGAGCTAAGCAAAGAAACTGACACATATTAAACTCAAATATGTCATTTCAGTTGGACACTGTCCTTGGAAAAAGCTGACTAAAATGTTTAACCTCAAAAGCAGAAAATGATGCCAAACTGCTTCTCAGGTGTATTCCTTTGTTTCTGACTCTCAGAAAAATCTGTTCAAATGACTCTTGTATCTTCTCTACATGGCCTCTGACAGATATACAGCCATCACCAGGAAATAAGTGTCAGTACCCAAACATAAGGTCCCTTCAGAGTTTTCCAAAAATGACTTGTTGAACATGACAGGTTAC
Organism: Ondatra zibethicus; assembly: GCA_004026605.1. Classification (NCBI taxonomy): domain Eukaryota; kingdom Metazoa; phylum Chordata; class Mammalia; order Rodentia; family Cricetidae; genus Ondatra; species Ondatra zibethicus. Next base: position 12,421 of record PVIU01009882.1, on the reverse strand, counting down.
CTCCCGAGTCTGGAAAGACCAGTAACTCCATTCACATCATCACACTAACAGTCATCAGGATAAGAGCCTGGGAGGAAAGGGCAGGACTGCACACCGAGGGAGACTGGACGCCTTCCCAGGGAAGAGGGAGGAATCCCACTTTCACAGTTTACTGCCTGGATGGTGCAATACCACAGGTGAACGACAGTGGTAAATGTGGTTGTCATTACCATTTGCTGAGCTAGATTTCTGGTCTGGAAAAATTCAGGTAAAGTTAGAAGAACCATGAGGTTATGATAGAAAATAATGATGAATGTGCAAAGATAACAAACATTCCCTGTAAATCCAAAGAGAGTCAAACAGGCAAAGGAGATGTTCCTTCCCAGCATGGTAAATAGAAGCATCTAGTCATCCACTCATGATGAATTAGCATAGGATGTTTGCTGTGGGACAATGGTCTGTACCCTGTCACTTATATTTTAAATAAATGCTGGTTGTCCAGTAGCCAGGCAGGAAGTATAGGCAGGGTGACAAGGCAGGAAGTAGAGGTGGGGCAACGAGAATTCTGGGAAGAGGGAAGCGCAGTCTGGATCGTGACCCAGCTGCAGAGCAAGCAAGATGTGACTGCCTTGCCAAAAAGGGTATCAAGCCATGTAGCTAACCAATATGAGTTATAAGAATTAGTTAATAAAAAGAGCCTGAGATACTGGACCAACCAGTTTGTAACTAATGTAGACCTCTGTGTGATTTCTTGGGACTGAATGACAGCAGGACCAGGCAGGAGAGAAACCACAGACAACAGATGCTAGTAAAAAAAATAATGGGCCATTTCTCCCTTCTGCTGTGGAATAATCCTTTTGTACACTGTAAAGGTTTGTCACAAGAACTGGTATAAGATGCTGATTGTGCAGTAGCCAGGTAGGAGATATAGAATGGACAGCCAAATTAAGGATGATCTGAAGGTGAAGAGTCTGACAGCAGACTCAGAAGGAGCAGTAGATTAACGTTCCATATTAATAAAGATACTGCCATGTGGCAGAGGGTAAATAAGGAATATGGGTTAATTTAAAATGTAAGAGTTAGTAATAAGCCTAAGCTATTGGAAGAGAATATATAATTCATACTCAGGCTGATTTGTTATTTGGAAACTGCCTGGGAGAGAGAAACATCTGCCTATACTCTTCCCTTCACCTTCAATCCCAGCCTTTGGGACCACATGCCTTTAATCCCAACACTAAGAAGGTGGAGGCAGGAGTGTTGAGCAGTAGTCAGTCTGGCCGTCAGACTCAGGTGAAAAACAGAGCCCGAACACCATCTGGGCTCAATGGACACAGAATATTACACCAGGGAAGTAAGGAATACTTACTTTCCTCAGAGGCACAAGGAATTTTCTTTAAAATGAACCACTAGTCCAGCATTTAAAAATGAGCCAGAAATAACCCCAGACATCCAATTAGAGGACACTAGGGTAAAATAGAAATGAAAAAGAGAGCTTAACTGTAGTGAAATTTTGCTTATGATATAACAAATAAAGATTGCTTGAAGATTAGAGTTCAAAGCTATCCACATTATTGGGCCAGAGAGTCCAGGCAGTGATGGCACACACCTTTAATTCCGGTACCCACACTAGTAGCCATAGAGACTGGATGGTGTTGGGGCATGCCTTTAATCCAAGCACTTGGGAGGCAAAGTCTGAGGGATCTCTTTGAGTTCAAGGCCATCCTGGGCTACAAGAGATTGATCCAGTCTGAAAGTGAAACAGAACTCACACCTTTGATCCCAGCACTTGGGACCACATGCCTTTAATCCCAGCACTAAGAAGGTGGAGGCAGGAGTGTTGAGCAGTAGTCAGTCTGAGGGGAAAAGCAGAGGGCAGGATGGCCTCTTTGGTTTGAACCATGGTAGAGGTAAGAGCTCTCTAGAGGTTGGCTGCTCCTTCTCTGATGCACCATGAAAACAGGAAGTGATTAAAATGCCATGGGAAAATTAAATATAGTCCTGTAAACAGAGACTGTGTCATTTCCCAGTCACCCAAACCTGAGTAATCAAAAAAAACAACAACAACAACAAACTATATTAGTTACAAAACTGTTGGGCCATTGATTCAGGTGTATACCTTGCTTGCTCTTCCATCTTAAATTAGCCCATTTCTATTATTTTATATTTCACCATGAGGCTTGTGGCTTCTTACCTCACTTCTTGATTCTTGAGCGGCTTCATGGCCTCTGCCTGATTCCACTTTCTTTCTCCCTGCATTCAGTTTAGTTTTCCCATCTAGCTACATTCTGCTCTGCCACAGACCAAAGCAGCTTCTTTATGAACTGATAGTAATAGAAATATTCACAGCATACAGAGGAGAATCCCACACCATAGTCCTTTCTTCAGATGAATGAACGATTCTGTGACTGTTCCAAGATCTAGTCATAAATAGTTATTTTTAAAGGTAACAGGAGCCAGAACAAGCAAATGTGTAAGTTGGGGCAAAGGAGGATAAGGAACATAGCATGCGCTCAGGGGCACTCACTGCAGGGGCACAGGTGCTTTGTGAAGTAATCTTTCTTGTATACTGTGAATATGTCTTACTCTCATTGGTTTAATATAGAGATGACTGGATAATCGCTAGGCAGGGAGAGGTTAGGTGGGAGAGCCCAACTGAGAGGATGCTGGGAAGAAGGAAGGAGTCACTAGGAGTTGCCAGTGGGATGCAGAGGAAGCAGGAGACAAATACGCCATGTCGAAAATATGATACTGTCACATGGTAGAGCATAGATAAGTAATATGGGTTAATTCAAGATATAAGAACTAGTTATTAACAAGTCTAAGCTAATGGCTAAGTATGTATAATTTAGTCTCAGTGCACATGCAAATACTGCTCTTTTGTTCCCGGCCACTCAGACCCCAATAACCAAACAGAAACTATATTAATTATGACACCATTTGGCCTATAAGTTCAGGCTTTTTATTACCTAACTCTTACATATTAAATTAACCCATTTCTATTATTCTGTGTTACATATTAAATTAACCCATTTCTATTATTCTGTGTTTATTACCTAACTCTTACATATTAAATTAACCCATTTCTATTATTCTGTGTTTTGTCTTGAGGATATGGTCTACCAGTAAGATTCCATTCAGTGTCTATCTCCTTTGCAGCTACATGATATTTCCTTGACTCTGCCTACTCTCTCTATGTCTCTTCCATTGTGGTTATATTCTGCCCTATCATAGGCTGAAGTGGCTTTATTCACTAGCCAATAAAAGCAAAACCTATACAGAAGGGCACCCCACATCAAAAGTGTGATCATTAGGGAACTGGCTGGTGGGACAGACCTGACTGGCATGACAGTCAACCCCACATATAGATGGCACCCAAAGTTCATGCTGTGTAACTATGTTTAGTATCCTGTAAATGTGTATTACTCTCACTGGTTAATATAGAGATGGCTGGTCAATAACTAGGCAAAAAAGTTATACAGGACTTGTGAAGAAAAAGGAAGCACAGAGTAGAAAAAGACAACATCAACAGAAGTGAAGAGAAGCAAAATGAACATGATGTTCTGCAATAGGCACCCCCAGGAGGCAGGGGCTAGATAAGAACAATGTGTTAACCTAAATGTGAAAGGTAGTTAGCAGGAAGCCTACAGCATCAGCTGGCCATTTATAATTAATATTAAGTCTCTGTGTGGCTGTTTGGAAGGAGTCTCTTGGGACAAAAACCTCTACCTAGAGTGCAGCAACAAATATCCACATAAAACATGAGAAAACTTAAGAAAATGTTCAAAACGCAGAAAAAGAGTCCAGCTTGGCTTCCTAGTCACACAACCAATGCCGACCGTAAAACAGAGACACATCTTTCAGTCACTACCTGAGAACTTGAGCTACCTACTGCAAGTCTAACCAACATGTCATTAGCTAAGTCACATGGCAGATTTAAGGTTTTGCTCATGGAGACAGAAAAATTGCTGATGCATAGTAAAGATTGACCAAGATGGGGGAAAAGCCTCTAAATGTATATTTAAAAATGAACATAGGCTTAGGAGAGAAAGGATATAGACAGTAATAGAAAAATCATTTAAAAATGATAAAGGCTTCAAAGAATAAATTAATATAAAGGAGAAAAAGGCACACAGATAAAAACACACAGAGATCCCATATACTACTGGGTGGTCTAAATTTTTTGGTTACTGATGTATAAGCCATAGCTGTTTTGGATATTGGAACCTGCTGGATTAACCAACCTATATATTTCAAAATTTCTTGACTTCAAAATTGAAGTCAAAAGACGTATTGCTTTGGGGAGGAGGTTTATCTTTTGTTCCTATAGAAAATGAAAGGCTATGGACTCATTTAAGGTTGAATATGGTCATGTTTGATTGAGGAAATAACTGATGAAAATCCTTGATACAGACATAAAGAAATAAACCTAGCAAAACTACACAACACAAATGTATATTTTACCTACTCAAACACAAAGCAAAAAAAAAATCATCTTTGACTAACTTACATACAGCACACAGTCTGTACTTATATTAATGAAGATACATATGTTACCTTTGAAAGTTTATGTATTTTCAGAACAAGGGGACTAGATACCTATATAAATCAATGGTCCAGGTAATCCAACATCTCAGCATGCTTCTATTGAATTTTTTTCAAGAGTCCTGCATCCAGAAGAGCTTCAAGGCTGGTGGCTGAGAGGGTGTAGTCTCACAGACTATTCAAGGCTGGTGGCTGACAGGGTGTAGTCTCACAGACTATTCAAGCAGGGCTTGATCATTATCAGAAATTTCTCAGAGTAACCCAAAGATGTCAGCACCCTCAGAAAACAGGAAGCTATCTAGGAAAAATAACGCCCACATTTCCTAAAATGGATATTTGTCATTATTTAAGGGGGGGTCGCTTACAAATGATTATTGTACATAGTCTATAAAAAAGCTAAACAAAAGAGTTAAACTCAAAGATCTCTTTCTAAAGGAAAAGGGAAGCATAATATAGAAATGATGAAATAAAAAGATAGATTGAGACCATTTCCATCCCAAAACAGCTATTAATCTCAAAGTAAGTTACATTGATATGAATTTTCATTCAGTGGTACAAATTAAAGTTAATTTTTTATAGTCTATGTATGTTTCTACTCTTGTTTGAGGTATTTGCTTTGCTTATTCAACTCATTATAATGTGATGCTAGTAGGTTAGTAGACATCTATAATAATCAAACTTGAAGTCATATTAGTATGTTTTCAAGGCTAAACAGATATATCTAGATAGATAGATGACATTCAAGGACTTCAAAGACCTACAGAATATGGCATTTATAATGTTTTAAAAACTTAAATCTTTTGTTGATAGTGAGACATGTCTGCTTCTGGTAGCACCAATTTACTTCAGAAAAGACAAGGATCAGTGAAGAAACTCTAAGTAGAGATTGTTTTCTTTGTGGCAAAATAGTCACTGGACAAAAAACCTGCACATGCCTTATTGCTAACAATATAGTGTCCAAACTTGACACGCAAGATGTGAAAAAGCATCCACCAGACATTGCAAAAACAAGGCACGACAGTCCTTTAAAGTTTCTTGCTTCTCATCAATGCCTGAAAATATACTAGGCCTGTAGGTCAGACCTCGATGCCCCAACATTACAGAATAACTTCAGGTGACTGTCCAAGCAGCCAGATGTTCCTGTCCTAAGGTAAAATTATACTCTACTGGGGTCTCTGATGAAGTTTAAGACTAAATAATAAGACTTAAAGTTTTCCTGAGTTACAATAAAAAGTAAATTAAATATAGAATTTAGATTCACAAAATAAGATAAATAATAGATTATTTTCTTTAATTTTGCTAATACAAATGGACTGGATATTGTAATTCTTACTTGATAACTGTTTTTGTTGTATATAATTTTACTATGTTAAATTTAATATTCCTTTTTAATTGGACAAAGGGGGGAATTCAGTGAAATAACCTGTTTTGTACACTGTAAAGGAAGCAGGAGATGAATAAGCAATGTTGGAAAATGGACAACCATGGAGCATACATAAAATTAAGGATTAATAAATGATGTAAGAGGTAGGTATTCTTCATCAAATTTATGTCCTGGCAACACCTAAGCATAAAATGGCAGCCTGTTTATGGCAGTTCTTACTTTGTTCCTGTCCTGGGCAGTCCTAGATGTATATGTTATTATGATATGCAAGGTTCCAGTGTCTTTCTTTATTCTGTCTACCCAGTGTTTTTAGGCCTTCCTTTTGCCTTTTATCTTGTGCACTTCTCTAAGCAGTGCTGTATTCAGGCATCTGTCATCATTCTCATAACATGACCAAAGTATCTCAAGCGCCATTGCCACATTCTGTAGTTTACTTCCTTCTGTGGATGGAGATGTTTCTTAATGTTATCATTGCACAGCCTATCTCTAGGTAGGCTAGAATCTTCCTGAGACATGCCACCTCAAACACATTCAGCCACTGTTCTGAGGAGCATTTCATTGTCCAGGTGTCAGAGTTGTAAAGAAGGCAGCTCCAGACAAATATCCAATATACTTGTAATTTTGTTGTTGTCCTTTTTATCTCTTGCTGACCAAACCTTTCCTAGTGCCTGGAATGCAGCCCTCAATATCCCTATGCACCTCTTTATGTGTGAAATAGTTCCCTGCTTTGAACTGAAATTTCCTCCCAAACAGACACAATTGACTGTGACACCCTATACAATGACCCTAATGCTGTCAACGTAGACAACGAGAAACACTTTAGCAGCCACTTATAAACCAGAGATGATGAGGAATCATTAAATATTGGCAGGAGCAAGATAGAGGAAGCTATCAAGAAAGTGAAATGTAGAAAGGCCCCAGGTGTGGATGACATCATGGTGGAGGAGCTGGAGGTGGCTACATTAGGCTCAGGGGCCAAGGCACTTCTCAGAGAGATATGAGAAAATGAAGCAATTCCTATAGAATTGAAACACTCAGTCATGTTTCCCATGCACAAGAAGGACAAGATGGACTGCTCACATTACAGGGGCATTAGTTTGTTGTGTCAAAGCAAAAAGATTTTCTCTTCCATTATCATGCAAAGGATCAAGAACAGAGCAGAAAAAATCCTAGGAAAGGCCCAGTGTTGATTCAGAGCTAATGGGAACACAATAGATCAGCTCTTCACTTTGAGGCAACTGACAGAAAAATACAAAGAATTTGGAAAAGACATATGTCAGTAACATCGACTTTAGGAAGGCATTCAATAGCATTTCAAGGAAAGGACTTTGGGAAATATTGAAGTTTTACAGGCATCCAGAGAAAAATCATAAGAATATTAGATAATGTCTATAAAGACACCTTTGCATCAGTCAGCTGTGGAGAAGTAAGTGATCAGCATAAGATAGTGTTAGGAGTGCTGCAGGGATGTGTCCTCTCACCACTACTCTTTACTATATTAGTAATAATAATTAATAGTAGCAACATCCCTGGAGGATTAGGAGACAGGCATGCAGATAGTTGGTTTTTAAATCAATGACTTGTGTTTCACTGATGATACAGCACTACTTGGTGAAAGCCCAAATGAGCTGCAGGCCATGGTAAATAGAGTGGTGGAAGTAAGTGAAACCCTTGGTATGGAAGTAAATGTTGAGAAAACTGAGAAACAACAAAAGGGAAAGGCGCAAAACATTTTAACATTGTAATAAAGAATCAGAATAGCTAGGTATTAGGAAGCATAAATTGTCAGCTGTGCGCTCATACTTAATATTAAGTCTCATTTTGGCTATTTGCAGAGCTGAGTTGTGGGACAGAGCTGACCTATGATTCCAACAAAAACACCACCTACACAGATCAAAGAAGGTAGCATTGCCAGAAGATTCTCAGGTAAATGGAGCTCTGTGTGTTTCATGGGATAACTCATCACTTGGTGCATTGGGCTTTAACATGGATGCAGGTGGGCAGATGTGACTTTTGATGATATGGCTGATGTCTCCTTTTGTACTTCAGCTGGAAGTTATCAACCTTTCTGTTGACTTCCACTGTGTCCTCACCCTCTGCCATTGTCCTTGATGGCCCAGAGCTGGAGGAGCCAAATGTTTCATTGGAACCAGCTGCAATAACAGACGCTTACCACTCCCAATTTTCTTCTCAAGAATAAAACTAGGGGTGTTAATGCATCAGCTTCCTTATTTCCTTCTGCATTAAAGCTAGGGAAGTTCAATTGTCCAAACTTGTGTGGCTATGGATGGAGATAATGCTATAACACATGCAAATCCTAAAATGCTATTTAAGGTTTATGAATTAACCATAATACATGAGTCACAACAGCCAATCTTACCTGCTAGTCTGAGAAAAGGAAGTATTAATAGATTGTTGACTATGTGTACCATGAATCTCTTATCTTAGATAAGCTATCAATAAAATACATATCTGCTTGTGGAGTAGGGGACAGCTGGACAATTTGTAATCACAAAGTCAGTAAACATAAGAAAATCCCATGTCTTACAAACAGGATAATGATTTAGTTAAGTGTAATATAATAGAACCAGGATCATCAAATCTATATTTTGTTGTCACTGGCTTCTTCCCTGATTTACTAGTTGAGCAAATAGACTAAATAAGCTGTTAGTATTTTATGGTTCTCATGTTGTAAATAAATGCAATTAAAAGGTTTAGTCTGTGCTATACTACTTTTAGCAGACAACTTAGTGGGGAAAGTAAGTTTAATGGTAGTGAAGGATCCAGACAATATACAGAAGCTTTTTTTTTTAACTTTGGATTCAAGTAATTGTAGTTCTTTTTTGCTTCTTGTAATAGTATGTGAGAACTTTCCAATGCCATCTCATCTCTAGAGATTTAAATAGATTTTAGTTCACTGGCATTAGGAAGTGGAGCTCATGAGCCCAGGGAGGAATTGGCAAAAACAATTCCATTTACTTGTCATACAATAGACTGCCTATGTTACAAAATTTAGCATTTTCACAGGTTCTCCTGAATCCTCACTGAGGAATGGAGAAAATATAAGATTAGATTGAATATCAAGTTTCTCACCCCTTGCTTTAGCATTGTTTTTGGACAATGAAGGACAGGTGTTTTAAGGACTCTCCTTTAAGAGATCTGAGGTAGTTATCACTAGCATATTTATTGGTAACACTGTAGTTACTTTTGATTTTGCTAGAAAATGGAAAATATCCTTTTTGCCTCATTTACCAATTTTAGGTATGGTTGTCCAGAATTAGCCATCTCTTCCTTGTGAAAAATATCCTTTGCATCTTTCTTAAACATTTTGATAACACACTAAGCAATGCCAAAGTGAACCAAAATTGAACCAAGATCCTTTCCCCTTCAAAAACACTTCCACAGAATAGAAAGAATACTGTCAAATTCATTCTGAGACAATCTAAGATATCAAACATGAAAAATAAAATTAAGTTGAAGGAAAACTTCCATATCAGAATTGGACATGGCAACCCAACATCAGCAAGAGCAGCAAGAGCAGGCACAACAGAAACCCACTTGTTCTCATTGTCAGGAATCTCATATAAGCACTGAGATGACTCCAATATATACAGAGTACCTGGTGCAGACCCATATAGGCTCTGTGCTAACTACTTCAGTCTCTGTGAGCTCAGATGCACTCTGTTTTGTTGATTCAGAGGGCCATTTTCTCTTGTTGTTCTCCATCTCTTCTGACTTATAATCTTTCCGCCTCTTCTTTTGCAGGTTCCTTGATCTCTGAGGCAAGGGATTTTATGGAAACTTCCAACTTAGACTCTTTCTCCACAGAATATCTAGCTGTGGATCTCTGGATCTATTCCCATCTACTTTGGAAGTCTCTCTCATAGGTACTAACCTATGAGTATAGCAGAATATCATTAGGAAACATTTTATTGATTTTTAAACCTGTAGTATTTAGTTTTACCCTAGGTCTCTTATGTATCTAGCCTCTGATTCTTCATTAAACAAGCAGTGTTGGATATTGGTTTCTACTAATAGGACAGGCCTTTAAGTCAAATTAGACATTGGTTGGCTATTCCCACAGGTTCGAAGCCACCATGGACATCGCATATTTTTCAGGTGTGATAGGTTGTACGTTAGAGGATCTGCTTCTCAGTTAGTGTCCTCATTTCTTTTTTAGTAGTTAACAGAATACCTTACTCCACCAAAGAGACAAGAACAGAAGGGTGATTGCTCCATGTAGGAAGCACCTCAACTTCTCCATATCTGGTCAGGTGTGTGGATGTCCTCAGCAATGGGACCCACAGTTAGTTTGTGGCTAGAAATCCCTGATTTTGCATCAGTCTGGGTTGTTTTTTGGGGATTTTCATGGAAGGCCCTTGGGCAATAGATAAATTAAATTTAAGCTAGTCCCCTCACTGCAGTCCTTGCCAGGGTACCATGTATTCTCCATTTATGGCAATTGAAATTTTGCTGAGTATAATAGTTTTGACTGGCATATGTGTTCTAATAACACACAAGCTGACAGCTCCTCTTGTGACATCTGGAACTTCTGTTGCACAGGTGTTGACGCCGAAGCATTTGTGTTGAGTCCCTTGAGGACAGGCCTTCGCACCCCCACTTATCTGTTCTGCACTCTTGTGGTTGGTTGAAAACAGGAACAAAAACAGGAACAATCTGTTGTTTTCAGCAATGTCTTTAAGGTTGTTTACCCCTAAGCCATTTGAGTTGTGGTGATGAGCTTCCTGCTTTTGCTGGCTCGGCCTCCCCTGCTGAGGGCTATATATACTATGTGAGAAAGTGGAATAAAGGCTTGTCTGCAGAATCTGAAGTTGTGCTGTGTGTTAATCCCGATGGCCCTCGCTCAGAAGAACTACAGTTGCCATACTGGCCGGCATTTATGTGCTTCAACTCTTCTAGCTTCACCTGAATGACAAGTATTCTCCAGCTCAGAGATGCAGAGAAAGCACCCAGCTGACCTTCCTCCTCAAGTCAATAACCCAGAACAATCCCTCTCCTCCTATGCCATATCAAACTAGACTCCTCAAACTCACTGTACCTCCCTTCTACTTCCTGTGCATATCTCTATCAGTCCTCCTGACTCCCCATTACTCTCTATGGTTTAACCCTATGTTCACTTCCTGTGACTTGGTTGGCTGCACCACTTTCTTGATGTACACTTGACTTTATTTAACCCTGTTTACAAGAAGAAAGCTCTTAGATTAAAGGTATGAGTAGTGCTTAGCCACATGACAACTAAAAACAGGTTTTCTAGTAAATAAGGCAATCTCAGGGTACACAGTGTAATCAAAATTCCAACAACACTCTTCACCTTCAGTAAATGTTTCATGCTATAAGAAATAGTTTATAAAGTAAATATGTTGAACAAAGTTACCGCTCGAGTCATAAGTAGAATGTTTTTACATAACATAAATTCATTAACCATGATTCAGAATGGAATTTCAATGGTATTACACATTTAATTTTATCTGTAGGATTTCTCAGCAAAGAAAATTTCCTGATATGAAGGTGTTCCAAGTAACGTACTGTAGGAAGGATGCTGCCTGTTGGTTCCCTGCCACTTAGCTCTGAAATAACCACACAGAAATTATATTACTTAAATCACTGCTTGGGCCATTAACTCTAGCTTCTTATTGGCTAAATCTTATATCTTAATTTAACCTTTTTCTATTAATCTGTGTATAGCCACGTGGCTGTGGCTTACTGGCTAAAGTTCTGGCATCTGTCTCTGCCAGGGGCTACATGGCTTCTCTCTAACTCCATCCTTCTTTCTCCCAGCATTCAGTTCTGTCTTCTCCGCCTACCTAAGTTCTGCCCTGCTATAGGTCCAAAGCAATTTCTTTATTCATTAATGGTAATCACAGCATACAGAGGGAAATCCCACATCAACCTACCATTGGTGTTTCCAGGAATTTCTGGTAAATACTATTTTCTTCTTTTCCATGTGTGTAGAATTGAGTTTCCTTTGTTCTACAGGATTCCTCTACACTATGCTTATTGCTGGGTCCTAACGTCTTCATCATGGGAGGGGCTGAAAAGGCACAACATCAATGACCACAGACGCCAAAAGTCAGGTAGGTTTACAGCAGACTCATTTATTTAACGGCAAGGAAAAACTTACATACCCTCCCAGCATCCAGGCATTCTGATCCATTGACACTTGATAGTTCATGGTCATCTCTCATTGGCTAGGCACAATCAGGACCTCTGACAGTGCCTGTTGCTAGGCATTCAGGAAATGCCACTTGGTCACTCCCTACTAGGCACAGGCAGGATCTTTGACAGCTCTAGGCAGACTCCAGGTTGGCTCCTTTTGGACTGGTAGGTCTTAACTTCCTACATATCCACCCTTTTTTATTTATTACATAGGGTGCTCAGCGGGAGCCAGAGTTCTCTGCTCAAGACTTGTTGACTCTGCCTCAGGAGGGCTCAACAACTGGACTGTGCCTGTCTTAGGTTAACCTACCAAAGAAGCTCTTACCTGTCTTTGAGTAA